>NMXI01000046.1:0-257996 GCA_002851675.1 Verticillium nubilum | reverse complement strand
TAACCGCCCAAGATGTCAGACCACAAGCCCCCATCCGCCCCCCGAATAGCCATCTCTTTCGGCAAGAGCTCGTCTTCCTCCTCATCAAAACCCAGCCGGCCCCAACCGCCCCCATCACGCCTCGGCAAGCGTCCCCGCGGTGCAGCGCTCGGCAACGACTCCGACTCCGACTCAGACGACTCCCACTCCCACGGCCACGGCCACAGCCGCCACGAAGCCATCACAGAGCTAGGCGGCGACTCAGACGCTGACGGTCCCTCCCGCAAGAAGCCCCGCGACCTTGTCATCACGAAACAGACGAACCGCGACTGGAAGGCTGAGCTTCGCGCCAAGCGAGGAGGCGGGAGGAACCTCCTCCCCGCCGAGGCGCGGGCCGCGCAGGCCGGGGGAGACAAGGAGACGGAGCTCGCGGACGCGCAGAAGGAGATCAGATGGGGACTTACGGTTACGAAGCCGCGGGAGGAGCGTTCTGGCGATGAGACAGCATCACTAGCAGAAGAGGGCGAGCTTCAGCAGCAGGAGGAGCGATCTGCTTTGCCGGCGGGCGAGGCGGTGAAGCCGCAGACGGCGGATGAGGCGGCGCTCGACGCGCTGTTGGGGAAGAAGCGCGCTTCAGAGGAGAGGACGATCCGGCCGTCGGAGGATGATGCTTACCAGGACGACGTGTCACGACACGTGGGGGTCGACGCGACGATGGATGATTACGATGCCATACCGGACGGCGAGTTCGGCGCGGCGCTACTGAGAGGCATGGGGTGGGATGGCAAGATGCGGGGGCCCAAGCCGTCGAGGGCGGCGGCGGGGGAGAGGCGGCAGAACCAGCTTGGGTTAGGGGCGAAGAAGCTGCAGGATGCGGAGGATCTCGGGCAGTGGAACCATGGGGGCGCGAAGAAGCGCGATGGGCGGCCGCCGAAACTGAGTGATTACCGGAGAGAGGAGGAGAAGAAGAAGGCTGAGAGAAAGGAGAGGAGAGAAGGCGGATATAGGGAGAGGGATCGCTACGAGGATGCCGCGAGAGACCGAGAGCGAGATCGTGATAGGGGCCGTGACAGGGACTATGGCCGGGACAGGGGCAGCCATCGGGGTACGGAGAGGGAGCGGGACTCAGGGAGACATCGAAGTGACGAGTCGAGGAGGTACTAGTCCCCGCCAGGAAAGTATAGTCAGGCTTACAATGGGCGACGAAGACAGACATCATTTGATGCTGATCGATTTCACATAGGGGTTTTCAACGAGGCCGTGCAACTGACTGCTGTGGGGTCCACTGAATTACCCATGGCTGATTTTCAGAAGCCATAGAGCATGCTCTTCGATCAGTACGCCTCCATGTTGCCGATACCTAGCAATGGCCGCTTGCCAGTCTAGTCTCATGAATCATCAGGCGAACATCTGGTGTCAAGGAGTGAGCATCACGGCCTTTTTATTACCAGTATCACCACCTAGGCAAGCGTAAATGAAGAGCATGGTGTTGGCGAGCGAGCTGGGTTCTCGCTACGGGACAGTATCTACATCAAGATCCGAATTAATGCGGCACTTCAATAGGCTAAGGAAAGGACAGCGACCAGAGCGAGGCTTCTTTGCTGCCCAGAAAGCACACTTGGACAAGCATTCAAATGGGCATCGTCCACCTCCTCAGCTGATCATGGGACCAGGGTTCTCCACGGACTCTGAAGTGATCGCAAACTCAAGGAGCCGTCGGTCACTGATGTTCTGTGGCTGGAAATAAACAGTGCCTAGTTAATGCGGCGCTTCGCCGGCCTCAAAAGGCAGTGGCGCCGCAACTCTCTGCTGGTGCTTTGTCGGATGTTGCAGGGAGGTGGAGAGTGGCAATTTGCTCGAACCGATGCCACTTGCGGAGCATTATTACGAGACCATGCACAATCTCGCTGAAGCTTCACGAGGCGGGAAGGGGTAAAAGTTGCCGGTGCAAAGATCTTCCTGATGGTGTTCGCCACTCCCGCCAACTTCATAATGAGGCGGAGACGACCTTCTTCGCCTTCCCTAGTACTTTCGTCGCCTCACCCAGACAAGCAATGACGTCTGGAAATGCCACGAAGTCTCGGTCAGGACGAGGCTTAACACTGGGCCAAAACTGGAAAGCATTGAAGCTTATGATTTGGACCACTCAGCAAGGCACTTACTTGAGTTGATATCGTCAGTTTCCCCCTGAAACCCTGATGATGATTCCGCACGCCAGACTCGGCCTGTCCCCGACACTTTTGAAGAAGCAGGCGCCACGGGACCTTGTACACCACCTACCTCTAGGTAAGGTACCCAGGTAGGGTGAACCACCTGGGTAGTTTGGCTGTGGTGGGACCTCCTTCCCTTGTCTCGATTGTGAACTTACACCTTCCAGCCAAACCTTCCGACGGCACCTCTTGCAACAACACCACTGTGTCCTTCGTAATGACATGTATTTAAGAACACCACTCACGATACCTCGCAACCTCAACAAGCTGTAAGGTTGATGCTCTGATTGTCAATATCATCATCCTCAACTCCATTAGCTCGATAACTCCTAACCGCAATAACGATATCATGGAAGAAGACGCTCCCGAGTACATCCGGCGAGAGCCCGAAGCCCTCCATGCCTTTATCCACGAGAAACAATCACCTTATGGGAAAGCCATCCGCTCATGGAAGATGGCCATTACCTGGTCCGTCCTCTTCTCCATCACCATCATAGGCGAGGGGTACGATCTGGCCCTCATGGGCAACTTCTTTGCCCTGCGGCAGTTTCAAGAACTCTTTGGCAAGTCCCACGGCCCTGGACTGCCTCGCGAGATCCCTGCTCTCTGGCAGAGCGGCATGTTGTGCGCGGCTCTCGGTGGCCAGCTTGTTGGTATCTATTTCGCTGGTCACTCTGTTGACCGCTACGGTCATCGGAAGACCGTGATTTCCGCTCTGGCTCTTGTCATGGTTTTCCTTCTCGTCGCCTTCTTCTCTCCTGGTGTCATCCCCCTCGGCGGTTCAAATGCAGGCCTCGGTATGCTTCTCACCGGCGAGCTCCTCATGGGAGTCCCCTGGGGCGTCTTCCAGGCTACGACGCTGGCATATGCTTCGGAAGTCGCGCCGGCCAAGCTGCGACCAACCCTCACTACCTTCATCAATATGTGCTGGATCTTCGGTCAACTTTTTTCTACGGCCGCCAACAAAGCTGTCACACGCATGGACGACAACCTTCTTGCGTTTCGAATCCCTCTCATCGTGCAGTGGTTCTGGCCGGTGCCCGTCGCCATTGCCGTCTTCATGGCCCCCGAGTCTCCCTGGTGGCTTATCCGTCACGGCCGCTCCGAGGATGCCAAGAAAGCCCTCGGCCGACTCAACAAGGAGCAAGATTTCCCCCTGCACGGCCACCTTTGCGTCATCGAGCTCACGAACGAGCATGAGAAGGGAGACCTCGGCAGCGCTCAAGCCGCGAGCCGTACGTCCAGCATCGGATCAAAGTCAAAGGAAGAACCGAACGTGGGCTGCGAGCCCTCTGTATCGTCAGAGCTGGTCATCGCATCGGCAGAAGTCACATCCCTGGGAACCCCAGACGCCGTTCCCACCTACACCGAGTGCTTCCAGGGCACCAACAGGCGCCGCACAGAGATCGTCATCATGCTCAACCTGACGCAGCAGCTTTGTGGGTCATGCCTCATGTTCTACTCGGCCAAGCTCTATCAGAAAGGCGGTATCGCCGTCGAGCAGGCTTATGATTACACCCTCATCCAGTACGGCCTTGGTATCGTCGCAATCGCCTGCAGCTGGGCCCTCATGCAGCGCGTCTGCCGCCGTGTCATCTGGCTCTGTGGTCTCGGGTCCATAGCCCTCCTCATGGCATCCATCGGTGCTCTCGGCTTTTACAAGACCTCGAACGATGTCATCCCATGGGTCATTGCGGCATTCCTTGTTGTCTTCACTGGTGTGTATAACCTGACTCTGGGGCCGCTGACGTACTCCCTCGTCGGCGAGATGTCGTCTACGCGCCTCAAGGCCAAGACGGTCGTCATCGGACGAGGTTGTTATCTTGTCTCTGGGCTGTTCAACTTGTTCCTGACGCCCAAGATGTTGGAGGACGCGCCCAACGGGTGGGGGCTGGGACCTAAGTCTGCGCTGGTCTTTGCGGGGTGGAACGTTGTCTTCTTCTTATGGGCTTTCTTCAGACTACCTGAGACGAAGGGGCGCAGCTTCGCGGAGCTTGATGTTCTGTTCAAGAGGGGCGTGAAGGCAAGAGACTTCGGAAAGACGGTTCTGACGATGCCATAAGCGGTGTAGGCATGAGTTTGAGATGACAGTCGATAGACTCTCGACGCCAAGGAAGGCGTCCAATGCAGCTTACGTTTACCGCTATTCTTCCCCTTCTCTTGGGAGTTTTCCTTTTGAAAACATCATCCCACATACTCCATTTTTTACTTGAGTACCCCAGCCTTTTCGCTAAGTACCTATTGTCATGAGGTCAGGTCTATACTTACGATGCTGTGAAGGCTGACTTTTCAGGGCACATGTCCCACACACGAGATTTTTCTGTTTTCTCGGGTCACATTTAAGTGGCTATTCAAAACGGTCAGTATCAAAGTACGGCCCTTTGGTCAGACTGTACTAGGTAGCTGGAGGATTAGGGGAATCGACTGGAGGAAAGATAGCCAAGACCGGGTTCCGAAAACTCGGCGATGACGATAGGGAACCTGACGCGGGTTCGAATCATGGCATAGATGTAGGGGCCATTGGGCTCCGACGCTTCTGCCTTTCTTTTTCTTCCCTGCTTGAATGCCCGCCAACCAATATTTTGGAATCTCATCAGCACATAGTTACATTGGGACGAGATGCATGCTCTGACCGTCCATCACATTTCAAGTGCACAACAATCAGCCGATCTCTTGCGTCGAGAATATGGGTGGTTCAGAGTGTATCGCTCATGTCTAAATGTTCATCAGTACCTCGCAGTCCGGCGTGTGCCTCTTATCAGTCTCGCACTCTTCCCTTTGCACAGATGTGCTCCCTTTGTTCAAAGCCAGAGTAATTGATATTCAAGTCTTAAGCCCGCTTGTAGTGCGAGAGCGGTTGACCCCTGATCACTCAATTTCCATCATCTGCACCGTGAGAGAGCCTGTATCGCCAAGTGCTGGCCTCTCAGTACTCCAACCCGCCGAAGCTCTTGTTCCTAGTAAGAGTCGCTCGTTTCAGCGTCGCGCGCGGGAGGTGTCCGTAGCTCCGGCTTCGCGCTGTCATGGGCCGGCTGCCTTCCCCATCTCCTTCCTCGGCTGCCACCGTGGCATCCAGCGGCATGGATGTGTTCTCGTGAATGCTCGCCACGAAGAAGGACGCGACGAGAACCGCGATACCGCCAAGCGCCAGGACGACGGAGATGGAGTGGTCGCCTGGTGTCCCCCTCGGCTTCTGCCAGATCTTGAAAATGATGCTCGAACCGATGGTAGCGATGATCTGCGGTGCGGCGATGGCCATGTTGTGAATGCCCAGGATGACGCCTGCTTGGTCTATCTCTTCGTCGTCGCTCTGAATGGAGAGTCGGTCTCCCCTCACATGCGTATCGGGCGAGACGCTGTCGCTGCTGTCGCCCGAGCGGTCGTGGCTCGACCGACGTTGCTTCGCAGCGCGGAGCGTGGCATCTCGTCGACTGATCTCGGCGCTGATGATGGCCCAGGGGGCCCAGAGTGTCATTGCCCAAGTGATGCCCACCAGCCCAATCAGTGCTGTGGCGGCCTCGACTGTCCTGACAACGACGGTGCAGAACATGGCCCCGGCGAACAAGACCAACGACCCGAACCATGCTCTCTTCAGCGTGAAGCCGGGGATGTGAAGGCGGTCGAGCCAGGGCGGGCTATCGTCATCGTAGTACTTGGGTCCCATGTCTGATTCCCCAGGGGCCTCGCCAAGGACGGGGTGGCTGTCGTAGGTCGGAGCGATGAAGAAGGGTAGGAAAACATTCGTGAGAAGACTGACGATAGAGTTGATGAGCAGCGCAAAAGTGCCCACCCGTGTGGCTTGCTCGTACAGCTCATCGAGCTCCGCGGGCGACATGTGTGGGTTTGCCTGGAGATACGGTTCCACATAGATCTCGCCAATGTACGAAGATGTGTAGAAAAGAAGTGGAAAAAAGCCAATCCAAGCGCAGAACTGAACCTGGCAGACCTTCTTCACTTGCGGTGGCAATCGTTTGATGGAGGTGAAAATCTTGGCGAAGAACGGTAGGACCCCTGAATCAGCCTTGGCAGGGGGGCCATCCAGTCGAGGGTCCCGCTCCTTGATCAAAATGGTGCTCAGGGCAATTGTTGCTGCCAGCGCAATGCTTGCGATTGCACAGAGGACTTTGAATTGGGAATCACCGAGAAACCACAGGCGTGAGGGCAGGTTGACATAACCGGCGCAGTACCCGATTATGTTGCCGAATCCGACGATCCTGCTCGCCATGGCGTTGGCCGCTTCTTGCTGGTGAGCCGGGGCACAGTCGACGATGAATGCTCTGATGGCGGCCTGGACGGTGTTGATGGCAAAATCAAGAACGTAGATACCAGCGACAGCAGCGCAGATGATGGCTACCCTGGCGCCTTGGGATTCAGGGTGGGCTCCGAAAAGGCTGAGAAGGCCCCCGACGATCTCCTTGGTCCACGCCAAGAACATGAGAGAGATGATTGTGGCTATTGTGCCGCCGACCATGAAGGGTTTCCGCTTGCCCCAAGGGACGCGGCAGTTGTCGCTTAGCATGCCGACGTACGGCTGCACCAAGGTTCCGGTGAGGGGACCAGCGATCCAGACCAGGGCCATCAACGACTTGCTCAGGCCGAGTGACAGCAAGTAAGGGGAGCCGTTGGACAATTCAACGGACCAGGCAATCTGCAAACCTCCAATGCTGATCGTTAAAAGGATAAGATACCAGAGGCTTTTGGTCTGCTGGGAGTCGTCGTTGTCCCCTAGGACAGTATTGCCGTCGCCCAGGTCATCGTCATCGGCGCTTCGGTGAAGAAGTGGCGAGCGTTCGTCTGCGACATGCTCGCGACCTTGGTCGAAAGAGCCGTCTCTTGGCGTGCTTCCTGTGAGGGTGGATGTTAGGTTGCTGTTGGATTGCGACGGGGGTTCGCTCTGGTTGACGGCGGACGTCGGACGCCCCCTCGAGGATGATCGGTTCTGGGGAGTGGGCATTCCGAATAACTAGATTCCTTTGATCAACTCCAAGGGAGCTGGTTCGTATGGAATATATGTCGACGGTCGTGGGATGATTCGGACGTCAGAAACCGATCGAGGCGCGGGGCATCGGTGCTGTCGAGCTGTGTTGCGTCGTTTCAATGGTTGTCGGGTGAATTAGGAGAGTGGAAAGCCAGATGATATTCAATCGGCAAGGAAATTGCGCGGTCGAGTCGCTATATTCAGGCAGAACGGGCGGTTGAGCCTTGGATGATATACCAGATCCGGCGGGACGTCATGCGGTCAAGTCAGGAGATGCCACGAGACACGAGACGGGCTGAATGATTTGGGATCGCACGCGACGGGAGAGATGGAAGTCAAGGGTGTGCGTCATTCGTTCCAGGGACCGGTGCCTGCAGTGAGAGTCGCCGCTGTGTGCAGGTTGCAGGTAGAGATGGGCGAATGAGCTGGTGTGAATCCGGGGAAGAGGGTGTGGTATGCGTGGTGTGTCCAGTGCTCAAGGGAGGTGAGCTTTGTGTCGTGCTGCAGGTAGATCATGCGGGATTCGTGGTTCCTGTCCTGATGGGCGCAGATGGACCGGCTGTGGTGGTGCTGAGTGAGAGTTGGCAGATGGCAGATGGCAGATGGCTGATGGCAGATGGCCGATGTTGGTCAAGCGAAGCTGGCATGGGCAGCTGAGGGCTTCAGCTCGTGACACGGCCAGGCCGAGGCACAGGTGGCAGTGCCTTCCTTACTTATTCGCCAGTTCGTGAGAGCTTCGCAAGTCTGGACCGACCTGAGCTGACCAGAACTTACATCATACAGTGCGAGTGCGGGGCATAGATAGTGGGGAAACTCTGCGGACCGTTTGGAGGCTCGAAGTGCGGGGGCCTGTCGCCTGGGGACCTGGCAAGCCTGGGACTTTAGGGACCCTGCTGCGGAGAGACAGACCCCTAGCAGCTTTACCTCGGAGTCCCATCCTCCTGTGTGCCGGCCTAAAGCGGCCTTAGAGTCTCTACAGTAAGGTACCTTCCTTCCCAGCCAGTAGGCAGGTGCTCGAAACCCACCCGCTTATCTTTGACATCCCAGCATAATGGATCGCAACGATTGACATCTCAATTCCCACGCTTCATTCATCATCCAGATCCCGGATGGTCGATCAACCCTGACAATGCCACGATCGCTGGCCCGGAAAAATGATGGTGAGTGGTTTCTTGACAGCTTCGGGGAAGACGGTAGATGCAGTTCAGGGATTCCCTCGAAACGCCTCGCACATCGGCCTGCCATCCTCGTTGACGGAATCAATGAGACGGACGGATGGGTTAATGACTTACAGGCTGCTACGAGTGCTGCAAAAGGCGGTTGCGGTGCGATAAAACAGAACCATCGTGCTTGAAGTGCCAGAAGAAAGGCATCCAATGCTCCGGCCAAGGCCTGCGCTGCCGATTCAGCAGCCACATGGCTACCACATCTTCGCCCGCCTCAAAAGCCAAGAGGAAGAGCACGCCGCGAGCATCCCAATCGCCTTCATCATCGCCATCTTCTTCTTCGCGAGTCATACCATATACCGCATCTTCCCCCTCAACCACACACCCTTCGCTGGAAACAGGCAGTCGAGAGCCTGCCGCTTTGATACCCTCGAATGATCCCGTATTGGACCCCGCGTCGTTCTTATCACTGTTGAAGCGGGATTTCATGCCCCTCAGAGCCGCACCAGATGAACCGCTACATCCCCAGGCTAGGATGCTCATGAGTCACTGTAGGGCACCATTTCCAACCTCCTCTTTACCCGTTACTCGGCTGACGACAGCTAGTTTGTGATCATGTGGCCCCAGTGATGGTCGTCCTCGACTTCGCTGGAAACGGCTATCGAGACATCATCCTACCTCTAGCGATGCAAGACGACGTTCTACGGAGGGCAATATCTGTGGTAGCCGCTTTCCACCTCGCACAAAAGGCGCCGCATCTGCAACAGATGGCTCTGGCTGGATACCAGGCCATCGTGCAGAAATTACGGCGGGACTCCCTTCTGCTCCGGCCAGATCAGCTCTTCACGCCCTATACCTGGGCCACCATCGTTGTGCTCCTCGTTGGCGAGACGATAACAGGAGCTGACAACTACGTTTACCTTCTCGAGATGCTAACCTGCCTGAGACAGTCTCCTGAAGCAATCGCGGCGCTTCCTCTCGCATTGAGAGACTTTTTCGTACAACAGGTCAAGATGTGAGTGACGTACCAATTCATTGCGTGGAGCTGATACTGACAATCCGGCCAGGTTCGAATTGTTCGGCTTCCCGTTATCGGATGAGACAAAAGGTCTCGACATTATGCAGAAATCTCCAGACAACTACATGGACTTCATCGCCTACCCATCCCTTTCCCCAGGCTCCCAGCTCCAGTTCAACATGCAGATAATGCGAGGCGCCATTCGAGATGCCTGCGAATTGTACAGGAGGCGCGCCCACTCGTCGCCATCAACAGAGGACTCAGTCTCGCTGGTGGAGTGGCTTCGCCAGCGGGTTCTCCCGTTGGAGGCGCATACCCCGGGTGCTCACGCGCTTGTGTGGCCTTACTTCATCGCCGCGGCAGAAAGCAGTCTTCCAGAGCACCGGGAATTCTTTTCCAGTCGCCTGAAGGACCTTCACCAATTCACGGGATTCGGTAGTATCACTACCGCCCTGAACGCCCTTGACACGATATGGGCCCTGCAGGGAATCAAGAGGTGGACCGAGATCATGTCGAAAGACGTCCACGTACTTGTCATGTAGCTGTGCTGTCCAAGTCACAATATTATACCCAGATGATATGCTTTTCTCTTCACGATCAAGATGTTCCCATTGCAACATTCTCTTGTCTTTTACAGTGTTCTATATGATTAGCTTCCTCGCATCATGCCAGCTTGGGCCTCAGAGCCGCTTGACCCGATTGCGCGAGGTCGTTGCGCACCGCCAGTCCCGCGCGAGTCCCCTCCTCGATGGCTCCGTCAATGAAGCTGCGCCAGCCCAGCGCCCAGTCCGAGCTCGCGAAGAAGACGTTGCCCTGGCGAGCGCGCATGTCGTCCAGGTGCGTAGAAAGAAGACCCGGCTTAGAGAAGAACCTGCCAGTATCATCAGCAATAGAACAATAGCTTGGCATCACGGCAAGGCTTACCAGGCTCCCTTGGCGAACTCGTCTTTGGACCAGTTGTGGAACACCTGATGCCCAAGGTTAGCTGGTGCGGATGATGAGTAGGAATTACGGGTCAAGGCATACAATGCGCTCAATGTCCATGGGTACAAGGCCTTGCAGGGCCTCCTTGGTCTTCTCGATGTTTTCGTCAGGCTCGAAATGTTGGTGTTGCCCGCCAAAGGCGACGATGTGAGTGTTGCCCGAGGGCGTCTCGCCGTCTCCAAAGGCGTAGAAGAGACCGTTATGAGGATAACTGATGCCCGTGTACGATCTCAAATCGCGATCCCTTACCTCCGCGTGCACCTTGACGCACTGGTTGACGTGGCCCGTATCCGCCGCCGACTTCTTGCCCACTGCCAGGGGCGGATCGAAGGTGATGCTACTGAGGATGTTCAGTGGCATGGCGCTGACCATTCTTTGGGCCTTGTACACTTGACCCTCCCGGGTCGTGATCTGCACGCCGGCGGAGGTGTTCTTGACCGCCGCCACGGGTGAGTTAAAGGTGTACGTCAGGTTTCCCGTGGCGAGCGCCTCCTGGAAGAAGCGGATGGCGAAGCTAGACTGGCCGCCACGAAACTTGTACTTGACGAGATACTCGATACAGCCTTCGTAGGAGTAGGCACTCAGAGCCCACCAGTGCAGGATCTCGAAGAAGCTCGTCGTCTCGAGCGTGCCTCCGCTGCACAGGAGAACGAAGGCCTCGACACCAAGACGCTCGTTAGGGGTGAGCGAGTCCTTGATCTCCGCCAAGCGGTCGGCGACCGACATTTTATCAAATGCCAGGGCTTCGGGTGAGAACTTGCTTGTGTGAGGGAAGGGCATCACTTTCTTCCCGTACGCGCCATCTACGTTCACGAGCTTCCGGAGGCCCGACTCCATCATGGCGTCCTGGGTTGTTGTCAGTATCGAGTGCATGAGAAGCTGGCGACACACATTTTACCTCTTCGTCATGGGTAAACTTTTGTGTCTCTTGTGCGTTGACCAAGTGGTACTGGTTGACACCTCTCGAGAAGTCATAAGATACCTCCAGCTCGTCTTGCATCTCATACCGCTTGATCTCCCGCCAGACGTTTGGTTGCCCCCAGAAGACCCAAGTGCCACCCATCTCGAAAGGGTAGCCTCCAATGTTGGAGGACCATGAGCGACCGCCAATACGGTCGCGTCCCTCGACTAGAAGTACTTTGAGGCCTATTTCCTGGTCAGCATGAGAGGACCCGACGACTTGCAAGAGACACAACGAGAAACCTACCTGCGATAGCTGCATCTCGTGCGGCAGTTAAGCCACAGTACCCGGCTCCGACCACAATTACATCGTAAACGGCGTCTTTTGCCGCCTTGGATAGGTTTGTAGCAGGCTGAATTGCGCCGATGCAAGGGACCCCGGCCTTCAAGCCGTCCTTCTCAGTCCAAGAGAAGCCATCTTTGGACGCCATTATGCTATTTGCTTTCAAATATTATGGACCTCGCTTGGGAAGAGGAATGAAGGAAAGGAAATGTCTCTGCAAGGTAGACAGAACATATCGGTCAGCGCCACCAAGGTTGGTCGTTGGCGACTTATGTACGGATATCGTTGTGGACTCAAGGCCACAGATCGCAAGGCCTGAACCATGACCCCATCTATCCTCGTACGAGAGGATTATCGGTAATCGACTCTCCCTTTTCAGGCATTTTCTCGAGACCTTCCTCGCTCTCCACAAGCAGCTCGAAACACATCAGTTGGCTCGCGTCACTGCGGCTCTCCGTCAAATGGCCCCGCTCGCCTCGCAATCAGACCCATGACCTGTTTGTTCACCCAGTTGACTCAATATCGCCTCTCTCCTATCAACGTGTCTTGGGACAAAACGCTCGACAAATTGCCTCTTTAGCTCTAGTTCAACAGGGTCTGCTGTACCCCGCATTTTAGCTATCACTCAAGCTTCAAGCTAGGCAGGGGAGCGCTCGCGTTTATACCCGATCTGGTAATTCCTCGAGACCCAGAAGACGTGATAACGCCCATCGAGGGGGGAGGCTGGACCTCGAGCTGAAGACCCAGTTCCCCGGATCATGCGGCAGGCAGGGAGTGGTTATCTCGGTTGATCGTGAATGACCACGTCTCAACAGTTTGGCGGCGATACGTTGATATGGCCTCCAAGCTGTGATGGCAGTGCACTGGCAGATACGCGATACGTATTGAGTTGCGGGCGTCACACGGAGAGAGTACGCAAGCATACCTCTTTGCCGGCACATCAGCAGGAGTTACCAAACGAACTAGCTTGATCATCGCGGCCGCCGTTTGGAGGGATACAAATGTCATGGCTGGCCCCCAGGCCACGTTCCTGAACAGCCATAACTCATCTCCAACACCGACATCCATACCACATTCCCGCTTCATCCATATCGACTTATATCCTAGCGAATAGGAGAAAGATACTGTATTGTCAATTCGATGGCACACCACGAAAAGGCCGGCCACCTCCAGGCCCGGTTGTCGGGCCTCAATATGGTGGCCATGGCGTTTGCCATCTTGAAGTAAGTAGGCCCTCGTCGCTGTCGACTTCAACAGGATGCTGACAACTCCGAACAGCACATGGATAGCCCTCGCCGGCTCGATAGGTCTTGTGCTCCCCTCGGGAGGTCCCGTCTCCCTGCTGTATGGATTCGTCTTCTGCGTGTTGTGCAACTTTGCACTCACTGCGAGTCTCGGCGAGCTGGCAGCCATCTGGCCAACTGCTGGGGGGCAATATCACTTCGTGTATGCTCTGTGTACCACAAAGTGGAAGCGCGTTATGGTACGTTCTTCCTCGATTTCAGCAAGCTGGATCAGTCTAATGGTCTGGATGCAGAGCTTTTGGGTTGGTTGGACCAACATTGTTGGCTGGCTGATCGTGGTGACGGTCCAGGGCTTCTTCGCAGGTACGTGGTGCAAGACCAAATTCTAGTACGAGAGATGTTTACTGACGTTGCACGAAGCTCTATTCATCTGCGCCGCCGCTGTCGTTGCTTCCGACGGCAAGTTTGCTGTAACGCAATGGAACACATATCTCATCTTCTTGGCCGTCCTGACGTTTGCCACTGCGGGCAACATCTGGGGCAACAGGATCCTTGGAAAATGGAATGATCTGGCTCGTAAGTTCTCCTCCCTACCTTATAACAAGATGTCACAGGGCTAAAGGGCGTAGTTGCCTGGTCCATCCTCGGCGTCGTCGTCATCAGTATTGTCCTCCTTTCGATGTCGGAAAAGTCGAGTGCCGAATACGTCTTTACCTCATTCAACAACGAGTCCGGGTGGACTGATGGCATGTCTTGGATCCTTGGATTGCTCCAGTCTGCCCTCTCGCTCATTGGTTTTGACGTGGTATTGCACATGACGGAGGAGATGCCAAACCCATCTCGCGATGCTCCGCGTGCCATGATCTACGCCATCGCTGTCGGAGGCGTGACGTAAGTTTAGCCGCCATTTCTGCGTTCGCCACCATTGTGAACCAAGCTAATGATCCATATGCAGAGGTCTGGCTTTCATCCTTGTCATGCTCTTCTGTCTCGTCGATCCGACCACCGTTCTCACTACATCAACCGGGATGCCCATCGTCGAGCTCATGCTGCAAGCAACCAAGAGTCGCGCTGGTACGTGCATCCTGACGCTCATGCTCGGTATCTGCTTCATAAATGGCTGCAATGCTTCCGTCACCAGCGCGAGCCGCTTGCTCTTCGCAATGGCCCGAGACAAGGGCATCGTCTTCCCCGATTACCTCTCGCACATAACGCCTGGCCTCAACGTCCCCGTGCGGACCATCCTGTTGTGCTACGGCTTTAACGTGCTCTTTGGCCTGCTATACCTTGGCCCCAGCGTTGCTTTCAGTGCCTATATTGCTTCCTGCACCATTTTCCTCAACGTTTCGTATGCGTTCCCTGTCATCACCCTCTTGACCCGGGGTCGCAAGGTCCTCGTCAAACATCAACAAGACGACACGCCATTTCAACTCGGCTCATGGGGCTATGTCATCAACTGGGTGGCGGTTCTCTTTGTTGTGGTGACCTCTGTTGTAAGCCATTCGGAATCTCCTCGAAATGCTCTCTGACTGATCGACCATAGTTCTTCTGTTTCCCTGCGTCTCTACCAGTGACCAGCGATACCATGAGTAAGTCCTTGACCAGAAACCGATGCGGAATGGGTACGGAGAAGAGAGGCTGACTCGCGATTAAGACTACGTATCAGTAGTAATCGGGATCTTCGTCGTCATCTGCTCGGTAAATTGGTGGGTGTATGGGCACAGATTCGAGGGACCCGTAAGTTCTTGACCGTTCTGGCGATGGAGTAGTGACAAGTATCTCTGCCAATTGATGCTAATGGCGTGTTCTTTCGCAGAAATTCGAAGTCATCATGGGCCAGCATAGGAATGGTTCGCTTAGCAAGGCGGATTCTGAGCCAGCATTGGAGACAATCGAGGCAAAAAGGTCCCACACAGAGATCGTTTGAAGGCTTTCAAGTGATGTAGTTGTCTGTATCAACCAATCTATCTTGCGTGTTGAAAAATCCCATGTCGATGATGATTCGAATGAGGCGTGTACATGTTTCGTGCTCGTCTGGATCGCCGAAGGACAGTCGTGCTATCGTGCAAGGTGTTGGGATCCAACGCACGCAGTCGGCGGAGAGAGTCCATTGCAGGGCACTGAGAAGAAACGAAAGCCTCCCCGTCGATCCAACTAAGTGTCTTGGGGTGATAGCTTACCCGAGCATCTGGTGGATAGCAGGCGTATATCCTCGCAATGTCAGGCGACCCTAGAGTTAGGCAGTTACTTTGTTGCCTGGGGGTCTGGCATGGCGTGCGTGGTGTGCTCCCCCACCGAGATGTTCCCTTGTCCTCGAAAGTCAGGATGTGGAGGCAGACTCGATCATTTAGATAATGCTGCTGAGGAGTCTCGCTGAGTATGAACGACGAACAGACGAGGTTGAAGAAGAGAGAAGAAACCCTGCCTGCTAATGTGGCACGAAGCACTGAACACTGTCGGGCTACAGCGCCCGGCCACCCAGACGCAGGACCAGCCAGGCCTTGAGGTACCAGTACTTCGTCCGCCCCCTTGGGGGCGCCTGATGGGGTAGGTCGATCGGCCGCTATGACTAAGGGCCATGTATCGCAACTACCGTGCGGCGCAGTTTAGCTGTCACAAGCTGCCCCTCAACCAATCACTCGACCACAAATGCTCCTCTCCACTACCTAGGTAGGTACGAAGGCAGGCCAACCTTGGCAAAGGATCGACGCGCAACAGCTTTCGCTCTCGTCAGGTGCAGTGCAACCTAGCGACTTCTATCTCAAGCTTCAGACGCTCCTCCGATCCCCAACCTCAACTACCTCCACTCGATCACCCTCAACGCAATCGACGCAACCGACGCACTCGACCAAGCAGCGCTATCTGACGCCTCCGCCCGTTGATGAGCGCCATCTCCGTCAAACGGCGCTCCTGTTCGAGCTCTGCTGCGTCGCCTATCCACCACTCCATCCGACCGTAACTGGCCGATCGCGACAACGCAGACATGCTTCCCTCATCAGACATCGCGGTCCATGCCGCCGAGGCCGTGACGCAATTCGCTCGTAGGCTTCCTTACGATGTTTGTAACAAATATCCAAAGACTTACTGACCTTGCGCCCAGGCCGAGCGGCAGCGTCCGACGAAGACTCAGATGGTACGCGCCAGCTCCCCCCCAACCCGCGATACCTTCCACCGATCGATGCGCAAAACGGCCAACTGACATGGCAACATAGGCACCGACGGAACGCAGAAGGACCAATTGGCGGCATGGGCTCTCTTCATCTCCATCTTTCTCCTGATTATTGCCTTCCTCGCAAGCTACTACCTCCACGAAAAGAAGATCGAGGCAGTCCACGAAACCGTCATCTCCATCTTCGCCGGCATGACTGTCGGCCTACTCCTGCTTGTCACCTCCGATGACTCGATACGTAACCTCGTTAGCTTTGATCACCAAATCTTCTTCAACCTGTTACTGCCACCAATTATTCTCGGCGCAGGTTACGAACTCCATCAGGCTAATTTCTTCCGCTACATCGGCCCCATCATCACATTTGCCTTCGCTGGTACGTTCCTGTCCGCCGTGACCATTGGCCTCGTGCTCTGGCTGTACGCCCTCAGCGGGATCGAATCCATCAAGATGAACTTTGTCGATGCCATCTCGGTTGGCGCGACGCTGTCCGCCACGGATCCTGTCACAATTCTCGCCATCTTCAACACGTACAAGGTCGACCCAAAGCTATACACCATCATCTTCGGCGAGTCCATGATGAACGACGCCATCGCCATTGTCATCTTCGAAACTGCTCAGAAGTACAAGGGCGACTCTCACAAACTGAGCTCGCTCAGCTTTTTCGAGGGTTTTGGCATCTTCTTCCTCGTTTTCTTTGGAAGTTTGATCATCGGCGTCCTCGTTGGTGTCGGCACAGCTCTTCTGCTCAAGTTAACCTACATCCGGCGTTACCCCAATACCGAGAGTTGCCTGATTGTTCTCATCTCCTACGCGACATACTTCTTCTCGAATGCGACTCATCTTTCAGGTAAGGAACGGTGCCAATTGCTGCGGAAAACCTACGGATCTAACGCTATCTAGGCATTGTGTCCTTGCTATTCTGCGGCATCACGCTGAAACACTATGCCTACTTCAACATGTCTCGGCGCACCCAGCTTACTACCAAGTACTTCTTCAAGGTCACCGCGCAGCTATCTGAGAACTTCATCTTCATCTATCTAGGCCTGGCTCTCTTCACCGACAATGCCCTGCAGTTCCGCCCGCTGCTCATCATCGTCACTGTGCTTGCTGTTTGCGCCGCCCGCTGGGTCGCAGTCTTCCCGCTGTCGCGTGCTATCAATGCTGTTATCCGATACAAGGCCCGGCGTCGTGGTGGCGACCTCAGCGACGCGCTGCCCTACAACTACCAGGCCATGCTCTTCTGGGCCGGCCTCCGGGGCGCCGTCGGTGTCGCACTGGCCGCTCTGTTGACCGGCGAGAACTCATACGCGCTCAAGGCCACCGTCTTGGTTGTCGTCGTGCTGACTGTCATCATCTTTGGCGGCACTACGGCACGCATGCTTGAGATCCTCGGCATCCAGACTGGTGTCGTCGACGAGATTGACAGCGATGACGAATTTGACATTGAGTCCTCTGGCGGCGGCAACTACTACAAGCGCTCCGGCGGGGGTGCTATCGGCTACATCCCCGGACGCAACGGCACTCTTTCCCTGCAGAATCTCAACAACCAGGGCGGTGGCCGCGGCTCCTACGTCTCAGGCCACCACTCTCCGAACCCTATTCGCCGCACCTCCAGCCTCAGCCGCAAGACGACAGAGGAGCAGGCCGGCCTCCTGGGCCAGACCCCGCACGACTCGGACCTTGAGAGCGACATTGACATCTCCGACCTGCCGCCGCCAGCCCAGCGCGCCGCTGCCCGCCAGCCCAGCCCCCTTCTCAACCAGCCCTCCGAGGCGTCCTCGTCATTCCTTCCGCCCGACACGACCCCCGCCACGGCGCCACACCACCATGTCACGGCCGGCTCGGCGATCCGCTCGCTCTTCACCTCCGAGGATCCCTCACAGCTGTTCCGCCAGCTGGACGAGGATTTCATCAAGCCGACGTTGCTCCTTGATGGAGGTCACGGCGGGAGGCCCGGTGGGCATGGCGGCGGGCCGTCTGGCCCATAAGGAGTTTCTCGAAGACCCGAACACACATCTCAGCTCTATGCTGGTTCGCAGTATGGACCGGCAATTCAGGCGGATGCATGTGTCGTCTTGGACGAGGGCCCCACCCCATTTCTTGGTTTGGACGAGCATCATGTGGCGTACGGCGTTTTTATAGAACTTGACGTCGTAGCGGCGCTGCGGCGCTGCAGGTTTTGTATGTTTACGGATTCGATTTGTTTGAACTTGAAGAACGCCTCCTGGCTGTAGCTTGTCATGTCGTATATTCTGAATGCTGTGATCATGTCTGTGCTGTTAGCTCATCGTGCACAACACATTGTTTATTGCTGCATGTCTTTTGCATCACCAAACCACCTGAGCGAGCAGAGGGGAATTTGTTGTAAAAAAAATGAACATATGCTCGAAGCAGACCATTGATTTGTCCGCCTCACGACTCGCTCGCTCTTCTTCTTCTTCTTTCGTTGTCTTCCTCATCGTCGTTGATTACAAATGTATGTACACCTCCCAGCCGCCCTCTCCACGCGAGCCCTTGTCAAAAAAAAATCTACATGAATGAACCGTATTTGCCCATCCATGGTTCTCGCCTTTTGCCTCTTCTACCCCAGCCCCCCTAAATGGGCAGCTATTAGGGTGACTAATCCTGTCCAACCAGCCGAGTCAGTCATTGTAAGCTAACAGCCTCCGTTATGAAGTTCCCGATGGCGTCGCGCTCCCGCTGGGCTGCCTTTGCTGCAGTGGCGGTTGGGGGGTTCCTTGTTTCTGAGCCTGAGCCTGGGCCTGCGCTTGAGCTTGAGCTTGGGCCTGTGCTTGTACTTGAGCCTGAACTTGAGCATGCGCTTGAGGCTGCGCTTGAGCCGGCACTTGAGTTTGAGCTTGGATTTGTGCTTGTGGCTGGGCTTGTAGCTGCTGCTGTTGCTTCTGCTGCTGCTGAGGTTGCTGTTGAGGTTGAGGCTGCTGCTGCGGAGGCTGAGGCTGCTGTTGTTGCTGTTGAGGCTGTTGAGGCTGTTGTTGCTGTTGTTGCGGCTGCGGCTGTTGTTGCTGGGGTTGCGGTGTCGGGGAGGACTGCTGCGGCGTTGCCCGCGGTTGCGCCTGTTGATGAGCCTGCTGCTGCTGCTGCTGTTGATGGACCGCCTGGTGCTGTTGTTGCTGCTGTTGCGGGTGATGCTGCTGAGGCGTCTGCTGCATAGGCTGAGGCGAACGGTGCTGCTGCTGCTGCTGCTGTTGATGGACATGGTGTTGCTGCTGCACTTGCTGGTGCTGTCCAGGTTGTCCCGAGGCGTGCGCAGCTTGCTGTTGCTGTTGCTGTCTCAATAGCGCGGCGTACTGATGAGGACTGGGAGTCGCGGTTATTCCATTCGCCATCCCAGGAGACACCCCACCTCCGCCTCCCCCCGCTGCTGCATTCATGGCTGACTGCGACATGTTGTTGACGCTTTGTCGATGCATCATAACCCTAGTGAGATGCTCTCTGGCCATTCTATGGGCCTGTTCGGGAGTCAACATAGGGTTCTTCGCTTTGTACTGTGCTTCCAACGCTTGTATGTGGGCGTTGATGCTGGACTGCGGTAGTGCGTCAGGGGCACGAGGCGAGCCAGAAGGGCCATTAGGCATGTGTAGTCCGCTCGCAGGAGGCGTTGACACGTTGCCGTTAGCCGCGTTCATGGTCGTCATCATGGCTTGTGTCTGCGCATTTGTCATGAAATTTTGCTGATTGACGACACCGTTGGTGATGTTGCCGTTGACTCCATTCATGCCGTTGACGCCATTCACTCCATTGCCATTAACATGAACGCCGTTGGCGGCGCGAATATTGGCCATGTTTGGCGGCGAGTGAGAAGGTTGGGATCCAGGGGTACCCTGATGCATCTGTTGTTGAGCAGGTTGATGTTGAGACTGCTGCTGCATCTGGACAGCGTGACGCTGCTGCTCAGAAATGCGACGTGCTTGCATCATGACCTCGGTTTGCGGGTTCTGCATCGGTTGCATCCTGTGCTGCTGCTGTACTTGTAAGGCAGCGGCTTGCATCTGAGCAGGTGTGGCTCCGTTCATCTGCATGGGAGGGACCAGATTGCCCATCTGCTGCCCACCGGCGTGGGCCATACCAGCTTGTTGCGCGGGCATCGGTACACGACCTCGGACTTGCCCAGCGGCGGCAGCCGCCGCAGCGGCGAGCTGGTTTGGACCGTTAGCTCGAGGCATACCGAGCTGGGCTGTGCCGTTCGGGGCAGGCTGGCCGGCGCTAGGTGTGGTGGGAACTTGGCTGTTCTGGCCTTGTGCGCGTGCTTGCGCCGCGATCTGTGAAAGCTGTCAGTTACGACCACAACATTGGTCAATGGACACTACGAGGTCGTACCTTGCGCTGAGCCTCCTGGCGCTGGTGGTACAAAGCCACCTTCTCAGCAAGTGCCTGATCGCGCTCCCACCTCATAATACTGTAGTCCCTTGGCGTCTTGGTCGGACCCCGAGGCTGTACAGCCTCGTTCGCCTTGCGCATAGCTGCTGTCTGCGAAGCTTGCTGTTGCTTTTGAGCTGCGGCTTCTCGCTTTTTGGCCAGCTTTCTCATCGCGTCAATAAGGGTGAGATGCTTCTGCTGGCGACGTCTCTCAACTCTGACTGGAGTGCTACTTGGCCGTCTTCGGGGAACCGGGGTGGTAGGAGTATTGTTCGGACCACCGGCTGCTTGCTGCTGGCCCGGCGTCTGTTGCTGTTGTTGTTGTTGCTGCTGCTGCTGCTGCTGCTGCTGCTGCTGGGCAAGCTGGTTGTGTTGCATGATAACGCGCTGAGCAGCATCAATCCTGTTCTGGTACGACTTGAAGTACTGGGTCTTCTGCATATCGGAGGGCAGACCCTCCAAGTTGATCCAGCGTTCGAAGCATTCCCACGGCGTTCGCCTTTCAGCTCCAGGAGCATAAAGACAACGGGGGGCCAATATGCTCGAGATGAACGACCAGTTGTACGAGTACTGTCGAACTAGATCCCGCAACTCCTCGTCCTCCGCAGGGGTCCACTGCGAGGCATGGCGGCTCTCGTAGAACGACTGCATGGGCATGTTATACTCTGCTGGCGGTCGGAACTGATGACTGGCATGGAGACGGTCCCGGATGGATTTGAGATCAGGGTTGAAGAGAGCGACGTCTGCGCTTTCCGGAGCAACATTGGCACACTTGTAGCGTTGTTCTCCGAATATGACACGATCTTCGTCGTCATCCTCCTCTTCCTCGTACTCATACCGGCCTCGCTTTCGGGGAGGTCCTTCGGAAAGAAGCTTCATCTGGCCTTCAACATACTTGTTGAGTGGCAGTGCAGGTCGCTTCCAGTGAGCATCAGGATCGAACTCGGGTCCTGAGAAGTCAAACGTGGGTACTTTGAGTGGGGCACCATACATCGGCAGTTCCTCTAGCAGTAGGTTGGCCGTTGGTGAGCTCCTCATGGCAAAGACGACATCATCCTCCTGCAGAGCGAAAATCGCGGAGGGCGCGACAGTCTCGAGTATGTCATCACGAAGCTCGTCGAGGTGTTCTGGTGAGTCTGCTTCGCCGGGCATCAGATCAGGAGTTGCGCGTGCCGTGGCATCCTGTTCCAATTGAGCCATAGAAACGTCGGCATCTGCTGGCTGAGGTTTTGGTGGTATGAAGGCGTTGACCTGGAGCGCTTTACGGTCCTCCTCGCCCGAGTGGACCCAGAGCGCGCAGGCAGTGGCGAGATTACGAGCGCACGCCGTTTTCCATTTGCGTTCTTCACGGAAATCCGTCCGCATCCATTTCGCCTCCCCAAGGAGCACATCCCAATGGGACTCTTGCCTCGCTGGTTCAGGGCACCGCTTCGGCTGTCGGAGAAGCCATTTGTCCTGTTGTTGGAGGTTGTACACCCGTCTTAAAACACGACAAGCCTGATTGTCCTGCAGCGCAATATTCGCGTCCGCTGTTGAAACAGTCTTGTGCGCCTGGTTCAACACAACTTCGATAGGCTTCATCCATTTACTAGATTGGCTGAAGCCTTGAACAAATAGCGGAGTGAAATAGTCATCCGTGGGCAAGTAGGACTCTGTCTTCGGTTCCTTGTTCATAGCGCTCTTGTCGGATGATGATCGCTTGTGAGACTTGCCAAACACAACAGCCGAAACCTGGTTCTTGGGCTTTTGCTTTCGTCGATACAGGCCAGTCCTAGACCGAGATGCTGGTGACTGGGGTGTGGATGTGACGGGCGTCAACTGGGCACGCGGTACGTCAACGCTGACGGGATCCTCCGCGACTGGCGCAGACCGCGACTCTCCTAGGATCTCAGAGACAGATTTCTGCCGGATGGCTCCAGTGGATACTCGGGTGACTGCACGCTCAGGCACTTGAGCCGCATCTGCTGGCGTCTGACGTGCAGAGATAGTATCGCTCAATATAGGTGTGGGTGAGACCGTTGGGTGGCTTGGAGCCTCGACGACATCAGGTTTCTTCTGAGAAAGGGCCGTAATTGGCGTGTCCACCTCCATACGATCTACGGAGGTAGATTCCTGGCTGTCAGGGATTTCTTTCGCAGCGGCCGAAGCCAAGGGCTGAGAGCCCGCGGCAATTTGAACGATTGGTGAAGGTGGTGGCGGAATAGGCTTTTCGAGAGCCAAAGATAGATCGGACCGGGATGGTTCCTGTCTGGCCTCGACGAGAGGCGGTACTGGCACAGTGCCCTGAGGGCGTGCGTCCACAGGCTGAGATGTCATTTTCGAGGCCACGCTCATGGATTCTTGGAGCAGCTGAGCCTCGGGGCCGTCCAATACCCGCGTCTCGCCTGGATCCCCGTCGTTTGATACCATGACCTCCGGTTCCAAAGCCCGTTCTGCAGTGGGTGATTCCGCCTGCGCCATTCTCTTCTCACGGCCGTGCTCGGCATATCGTGATGATTCGTGTTCCGGGCTCGTGTCTGTCGATATATCCCTAACAGCCGGTGTGGCAACGGTCTGCGCAGTCGATGAAGGGGATGGAAGTACATCAGCAGGACGTGGGGCTCCCTGCGCCTGCTTTATCCGGGTAAGTCCATTCTCAGCCTTTGGATCGCGGGGTTTGTCGGTTAACAAGGCGGCAGAGGGTAACGGATTCGGACGTGTCGAAAGCGCCGATTTGGGAGCCTGGGACTCTGCCTCTTGTGGTGCGCCCTGTGTCACTCCCGCGCGCACCCCAGGCTTGCCAGCCTGCTTGTCATCTCTGGCGGCTAGGCCATTTACTCCAACATGGTCATTGGGCGGTGTCTTGATTGAGGTGGGTGGTGCAGGGGGGATGGGATGCGACGACGGCGCAGTCCCCGGCCCGGATGTTGCAGGAGGGTTTGGGGAGATGGATTGATGATGGACAGGTTTCGGCGGAAGAGACAAGTCTAATGGTTTCTGCTGTGATTTGGGTGGCTGCACGGGGGCGTCGTGCCCCGGGATGGGTGTTGATGGTTTAGTTTTGGGGGTCGCTGTCGCGTGCTGGGTCTGTTTGTTGTCGAGGGTCGGAGGTTGCACAGGAGGAGGGGAGCGAGAAGGCTGCACAAAGAGGTCAGACCTCTCTAGAGAGTGTCTGAAGGCATCGTATCGTAGTGGCGGGCGTGCGGGAATGCTGCGCTCGTCGAGGGCGCCCCTAGGTTGGTTGGGTGTTAGTCGGAGGGCGGCGATTGACGCGCGCGAAGCAAACGGGCAGCAATCCATATCAATTGTATCACATGGTACGACGTACTTGAAAATGTCACTGCTCTGCAAAAAGTGCAGTTCGGCGGGCAGGGCGGGCGTCGCGTCGGGGGTCGCGAAGTTGTTGGTGGGGATGCCATCGTGAGTAGTCGCGACAGCATACAACTGGCGAAGCTTGCGTTTCCGCGACGTCACGATTGAACTGCGCATCGTTAACAGGCTATCCATGGTATCGCCAGCATCGGAAAGAGCCGGGCTATCGAATGCGAGGCAAACCGACCTAAATTCATCGCGTTTGGATCGCAAAAGCCTGGCGCGGTCGGCAGGCCCGACCTCAGTCATAGCATCAGTCGCGGCGACATCCGTTTTTGGGGAAAACGGAATGTCGAGGGGACTCGCGAGCCTCGTGCGAGATGAAATATTCGGTTGGCGAGGATGAAAAGGGCGTGTGGTGGTGGTGGTGATTGATGGCGATTGACGGGTCGATGGGGGTCGCGGTGGGTGGACCGAATTTTCGCTGGGGGATGCACGATGGTGGCGATGCTGCGCGGGCGGATGGTGATGCTGGTCGTTGAACACTGATTTCGAGTGTCTGGTTGGACTGGTCGGCTTGTCTGGTCAGGTAATCTGGGGCCCGTCCGCTAAGGTGGGCAGGCAGGCAGGTTGCTTGAGTGGGTGTGGCTCCTCAGGTTGAAGATGGTAGACTGGACTACCGTATGATGGGCCATCGAAAGGGGGGGGGGGTTGTGCGGCGGCTTGGGGAGGAAAGGACCGGGAGGGAAGGAATGGGAAAAATTGTTATCGCTACCTGCCTGGGCAAGGACCTTTTCTCGCACTGTCCCATACCGTGCCGATCAGAGCCTGCCTTAGCGGATATTGGGCGTTTTGGGCACAAGTTCATGTTAGGTCATAGGGCAGAAGCAAGGCAGAGGACAGTGCGTCATTTGTTCACCTCCAAATCCGATCCTTGGAAATGACGGGGGAGGGGCCAAACTCGGTTCTGCCTTCCACCGTACCAGTAGCAAATGAACGGGGCCAATGACCATTCCGCTTGCTTCCTGGCCTCCCCTCCCTGGCTTCCCTTTCTTACCCCTGAACTGTAAGGTCGCCATCGCGCTGGTCAACACCAAATTTCAAGGGTCATCACCATCGCCCTTCATCCATCAATTCATCACCATGTCATCATGAATATTGGTTGATTTTCAGGCAGAGAGGAATAAGTTTTCCCGCCCGTGGCTGCAACTGAAACTATAACTGCGCGCGTCTGCCTTGCGTGAGGCGACTGAGGTGCCTGCTGTCGACGCCTCCTTTTCAGGCATCCTCATTCAAATGTCATCTGATTCGACTTACTCTGGTTTGAGTCCTCGAATATTTGTTCTGTCCCACGAACAGGACATTAATAAGGATGGACAATCGACCCGAGACGTGATCCTAGGAACATGTTGGATTTTTAACCCCGACTCAAGCGCTTTTCATGTGCACGAGTCGTGTTGGAGGGTGAGAAAAAGTTTGAGCCTTAGATGCGAGTCTACTCATGTAAAAGGGTGATTCACTGTCTTGCCGTGCCTCGCCTTGGTACTTGGTACTATGCCTTGCCTAGGTAGGTAGGTAGGTGCCTGAAGAAAGAAAAAAATGTAGCATGTGTTTTCTCTTTCTTGAGCGCAATCAGCGAAAGGCCCAGGTCGAGCGAGACGTTACTGTTCCTTATCCTTTGCATTTTGTCGACCTCGTTCACGATTGGCCGAGTCCACGCGGAATATTTCCCGGCCAAACAGGACAGTGTTCTTGCAATCGCTTGTCATGGATGGGCATTTGAAGACTTCATTAACGATCGCAAATCTAAGAAACGCAGCTCGACCCAGTTCTTTCCTCCAACAGATTGCGAATTCTTGCCCTTCGTCTTCCCCTTTCTGATTCCCGTCACTCAACCGCTCGACCACTCTTTCAATTCAATCATCCGCATCCTCGGCCACCTCGAGCGCCCGCCAATTCGGCTCCGGATGCGAACATTGTCCGCCGGATGGATGCTGGGATCACTTACGTAATAAAAACGCACAGCGTACGGGGGACGGTCTCGTCCTAGGGCGGCGGTCAAACGCTCTTCGCTGCAAGCCAATGTTGCAATCACCTTCCTCCCTGAGTTTCGAAGGTTTTCCGGCATCTGCAGTGTGCCACGCAAAGTGTTGTCTGACTTTCGGCGCATGCACGACATTCCAAATACGATTCCGAACACGACCCTATTGAACACCGCGACATGACGGCCACATGGAAGTTATCGGCAAGACCCCCCAGGAATGGACTGGAGACTCTCTGCCAGTTTAGCGTTTAGCCTCGGACAAACAAAGCCGTTTCCAGGGGGGGGGGGGGGGGGGGGGGGGGGGGGGGGGGGGGGGGGCGTCCTCAGGTGAGGCAGGCAGGCAGGCAGCTTAGGTAGGCAGCTTGATTGGGACAGTTATGTTTCGACATAATGCTCGTGTCTTCCGCAACTTCATTCTCATACTTTACTCTTCCTTCACGCGTCGAATTCATATCGTCTCCCCATCTATAAGACCTCAATTGCAAACTACAATCACCTCGGTCACACCGCCATCATGTCCGCTACCATCATGGGTCTCGACCTCACCCAAAAGGGCCTCTCGTTCTACAGCGTCAGCGATTCCGTCCGAGTCGCCCTCTCACTGCTTCCACTGACACGTACTTCAGGTGCCTGCGACTTTCTTCGTCGCGATGGTCCCCCACTGCTACGCCTCTCTGGCGGGCGGCAAGTCCTACGACCTCGCCAACCCTCGATCACTCCAGCAGAGGCTGAAGGATGACGAGAACATCGACAAGCCTGTGCGTTGATCTGTCCTGTCTCGTGTTCTTAACAAACCGTCATACTGACTTCCCACAGACCAAGAACCGTATCATCCGCGCCGAGAACGCCAGCGCCAACGGCATCGAGACCCTTGGCTACTACGCCGGTGCCGTCGTCGCTGCCAATGTCGCCGGAGTCGACGCCTCCATCACCAATGCCCTCTCCCTCGGCTACGTTGCCGCCCGCGCCCTCTACACCGTCACCTACGTCGCCCTCCAGGAGAACCGCAAGCTCGCTCCCCTGCGCAGCCTCATCTGGGTCGTGAGCCAGGGCATCATCGCCACCCTCTACTTCAAGGCCGCGAGCGCCATGTCCATCTGGCCCTCTTCTTAGGTCTGTTGGACGGTGTATGTAAATCTACTTTTTGTGTTTGCTCATGGCATCCTGCAGCCGATTTGTAGACTTATTTTCATGATATCTCAAACATCTGCTTGCTCGCTGTAGTTGTTCTCTCACCACAAGGAAATAGTCCAGGTCGTCACACTTGCGTCGTCCCATCTTCGCCCTGCCGGCACCGTTCTCCCGAGCCGTCCCACCGGCCGCGCCATCGTCACCCGCTGTCGGCGTGTTTTCGATGTCACAACGTGTATCGCCCGACGCATATTGCGGTTTCTGTCAAGCATCCAGAAGGATGGCCGAAGGCGCTTGAGTGACTCTGCGCGGCTTCTGAGCCTGTAAAGAACAAACATATCCCCGGGCTCGCCGAACGGTCCGATTCGCCTCGTCAGATACTTTTCCAATCACCGCTTCTGATCGGCTCGCCTCACCCCGAAGCTATGCGGTCTCGATCCTTTCCCCCGTATGACTGATGAGTTGGCCCTCCGTGAGTGACCGAAGCTCTATCCCAATATTTTCTTTTGTGTATGGTCGACTTGGTAACACTCCATGGCCCTTGGCATATAACGCTGCGACATTTAACTCACCGCGATCCGATCCACTGATCAGCGAGACTCTTTGATGCCTTTATTCTGCCGCTCGTCCTTCTACCTACCAGCTGGCTCTACCTGCTCTGAATCGATATCTTGACCGCCTTCAAAATACGTGGTGGATTTGCTTCATCGAATAGATTGATTCAGAGGGTGTGAGGGTCATCCTTCAAGGGGAAAGACCATTGTCCTTGCGTTATCTACATCTTTTTACCCAATTCCCTTCCTTCCCCCTTCTGTGTCTCCTCTTGTTCACCCGGCTTTCCACCATCGAGTCCCGAGAACTTCAGGCAGCATCGCTTCCCCCTCGACAAGAACATCTCACGCCGTCCCTTTTCTTTTGGACGACTAGTTTCCGCACCAGAAGAGACTAGTAAGTTCAGATTCTCATATTTTGCTGTCTGTTGTGGACGGGGTGCAAGACAGAGAGGTCATCAGAGGTACAGCCACGAGCGCCACCCCAAGACAACCTCCAAGGTGCTCTGTGAGACCCAACTCCGAAAGCAGGACATCCAGCATGTGAGATGTCATCAGCCTCGAGTTGTCTCGGTCTCTTTCTCTCTATTCTCCATGAGATTTTACACATGTGTTGCATCATTCTGCGGAATAACTGATTGGAGCCAAGACTCAATACACCAGAATCTCCCCCAAAACGGGACAACTGCGGTCGAGGTTTGAGACTTGGACCATTTCAAGAAGTGGAGGTAAGTACATGAGACAGTGAGAGGCCTTTGTCTGGCATCGTCCTTCCATCCCTGCACAGGAGCAATACTCACACAGTTTCCGTGATGCGCTGCTAATACGTTACACAGTCGCGAACCATCACGAGATTTCATCTCAAGTTTCCCAGATCGTTCTTCAGAGCTTCATCCACATAGTATGCCCCCACTGCCGTTTCGAGATATCGCAGTCCACGCTGACCGACAACAGCTTCAAATAAAAAACACAATGTCGCTGATAAAGCGCCTCATCTTGGGCTTCAGCTTGGTCACTTCGGCCCTCGGCGCCGTCGTTCCCGTCATCACGGCACCCGCTGTCCTCCCCATTGTCGCTAGCCTCGGCCCAGGCTCCGATGGCGCCGTCGAGACCTCCATCAGCTGCCTCAAGGACTGGTGCCAGGATGGCGTCTCCATGTGTCTCTATTGGGGCGGCGTCACTAGCTGGGACGTCTCCCACGGTGTCATTCCCGGCGTGACGCAGACTGTCTTCTCCGAGCCCTGCACCGTCCCGGCTGCCGCTTCTCCCACCTCGAGCGGTGCCGCCGCTGATACCGCTGACCTCCAAGATTTTTATCGCCGATCTCTTGACTACGTCGAGGATCTCGAGCTGTGCGACCTGGTGGGCGATCCCACGGACGCCGAGTGCAGAGGCCTCTCTACCGTGTCCGGCGACGTAAAAAGAAAGGCTATGGATGAGTTCGCCTTAGGCAGAACCTTTACGAAGTACTGCAATGGAAAGGAATCCTCCTGCGTCAGGGTCAAGAAACATCGCAACCACTTCGGCAAAGGGTACCAAGATGTCTTCTGGCCAGATCTCGCCTTTCCCGCCGCTAGCGCTGCCCATGATCAGAAGAAGATCCCCAGGGACAACGCAGACATCGACTACCACGGCCTCTCTCTAGAGACTGTCAAAGTCGACGACAAAGCCAACGCTACCAGCTTGTCCGTCGCTGCCAACGCGACGGTGACCCGAACTACGAGCAGCGTCTTGTGCAACCCGACTTACTGCCAGGAGGGTACCCTGTACTGCCACTACTGGGCGGGCGTCACGGGTTGGGACGTTTCGCTGGGCCTTGTTCCTGGTATGCAGCGCACTTCGGTTGGCGAGTGCGATACTGCGACCTCTTCATTCAAGAATGCTTCAGCCACGTCCACGATTACGAAGTCCGCTTCTGATGTGGCCGAAGAGTAGGTGATGCGAGTGAACGCCCTTCGAGATGCGCTAATCCTATCGCATGGGCATGAGAAGATGTCCCGGTGGGATAAACGGACGATAGAAGGCGGCATTACCTTGGAGATATGCTGACGCGAGAAACGGAGAGACGCGGGATGCGAGAGACGAGAGAAGAATGATGAAGACAGAGACAGATTGCCCAGCTTGAGAATGGGTTCATATAATAATCAAGACGATGAAGACATGATTCGGTAGCCTCGTGTGATTTGAGTTGACTTCGATGTTAAATGAGTCTAAGTCTGTTGGGACAAAAGCCTGGATGCTCTCAAATCGATTATCGATCGGGAGAGTCGTGGTTGAGGTGTCTCACGAGACTAGCAGGCTTGGAGCTCTATGGGGGGCTACCGGCGGTACTTCAAAGCCAAAAGGGGGATGGCTGAGTCATCCTTTCCACCCCGCCATTGCACCTCTACGACGTGCCTCCAATCGCGCCCAGTCAACGCGTCTTCAACACCAACCCCAGTATCGCGACATCCCATCGCATCACCAACGCCTCACAATGTCACAACCACCACTTTCAGAAATCCCGGCCCCGGCCGCTACCTCGGAACCCACAGAAATGGACACCTCACCTGACAACCCCCAACAAGACACCGGCCCCGACACGCAGACCGTAGACCAAGAACCCCCCGCATCGCCCCCCCTCCCCCAGAAACATACCCCCGTCGCCCCCGGCTACCGCGCAGCCCGCTTCATAAAAATGTACGATGAGGCCCTCCGTCGCACCCTCGCCCGCGTCAAGTATGACAATTTCGCCGCCTGCTTCCCGACCGTCGCCGCCCACGCGCCCAACGCACTGCGCAACGTTCAGAAGCAGATGGTCGACTACCTTGAGGACCGATGCAACGTGCGTGCCTCTTCGCCCGACCCGAGGAAATGATATCATGGAGGGACAGGATGCTGAAATTGACTGCAGAAAGACTTCGAGGCTATTCTCGAGGAGAGAGACCTTGTTCGCAAGCTGAACGAGCTCGAAGCCCTCGTCGCGGAGGCGGATCGGCAGAGGGGTGAACACCCCGCCGACGCACCAGAACCGATACCGTGAGCCGTTCTGCCCCTCAATCACCCATCAGAATTTCTCTTCCCCGAATACAAGCTTTCAAACGCATGTGAGAAGATGGAGCTAACGGACAGTAGGCCCCACTCCCTCCCTCCGGAGGCCGTCATCAAGGGTCACCTCCACCCGCCGCTCGCCCATGCCCACTCCCACCTCAGCGCCGCTCTCCAGAATACGCGCATCGAGAACGAGGCCCTCTTCGCCACCGTGCAAGCCCAGCGTGCCGAGATGGATGCTCTGCTCGCCACCCTTGATGGAGCCGTTGCCGACGTCGATGGCGCCAACGGCCTGCTTGGTGAGGTATCGGCTGAGCTTGCTGTCGAGGCGCGCAATGCGGATGCTGGTATGGTGGGTATTTAGGACGAGGGGCTCGTGAGAAAGGAGGAAAGCTTGGTCCTCAGTCTCAAGCAGAGGCACTTGCAGGGGAGAGAGGATGCAAGTTGAAAAGGGGCTCGCGCCCCGTTGTACACCACGCTATGTATGCTATAATGATGCCCACGACGCCATGACAGCCGCGGTACGGCGTATAATGCCCGGAAAGAAACAGACTCCAGCCATCTCCGTCCCATGCGACCGTTCATCGTTCGAGCCAAATCATGCTGTGTCCGCTTACGCCCGATTGACTGACCATGCAGTAATACCATTGATGCACCTTGTCACATCAAGAGTGACGTTCCCCTCTTCGAACCCACGCTCCACTCCCCATAACGGGGCGGAAAGACCCTCACTTTCCTCCCCGTCTCCCAATTGATCGTCCATCGCGTTCCTCCTCGGATGACGAACTCGCTCTTTCTCGGGCTACGGTACAGCAGGATGGCGAAGCACAGCCTCGCGTACCGCATGTCGTCCACTGGGTCCCGCGCCTCATGCGGAGGCGCCCACTTGCCCTCAGTTTCATCACTCCCGGCGGCCGCAATGATTCTCCGAAAGCTCGCCGATCCGGTCGTCGACCTCCTTGATAACGCGGGCGTCGAGCCCCCTGATGATCCCTGACCCCGCGGAACAGCCTGTTCCTGTAAAACCTGTCCTCCATCCGACATGTCAGGCGATGGGTAAGGATCAGCATCCATGTCGAGGTGCGAGCTCAAGCTGAGACTTGAGGTTATGCTCGGCGAGTACGCCCTCGGTGTGAGCACCCGCCCGCCTAGCGGCCGTGGTGTCGGGATCGGATAGCTCACTCTTCCGGCATTCGAAATGCGCCGCTGAGCCTGCAGCCACCGTGTCCGCTGGGAGCGAGGTACAGATTGATCGGCGGGATACTCACGCTCGTCAAGGGGCGCCGCGACGGCTATGGCGGCGAAGAAAGCGTCAAGCCAACGGACAAAGGTGGCGGGCTCGAGGCACGACAGGAGTAGCTGATCTGTCTCGAGGCGGAGTCGTATGACGTTACGTCGTCTACCTTGTCAGTCTTGCTTCCTTTATCGCTGCGTGATCACGCTTAATACGTGGCTGATGACGAGCACATACTTCTTGTAGTCAGCAGCGATGCCAATGTCGGCATGCTGCAGGTGGTATGTCCGTAGCAGAGTCGCACGGCGAGCCCACGGTGGATTATCAGGAGACTGGATAGAAGACGCCCACTCACGTGCGGCGCCCCAGCCCCATTGCGTCCACTCTTTCTTGACACTGTAGAGCTTGAGACTAGTACCACGTAATTCGACGATGACGGTGTGCCAAGTGCGGTCATCTGCGCGGTCGACGGCGTCCTCAAGCTCCATCTTGAGCTCCCAAACAGCAGCGAGGTCAATGTCGGTATGATATTCTGGGGGCATCTCGACTGGGGCTTGGAGTTCCTGCAGCTGCTGCCGGCGGCGACCGGCCGACGAGGGGATGGGTGATGCCCGGCGTGGGAGCTCCCGTCGATATGGGGGTGGTGGTTCGGAGGGGGGGAGGGGGTCAGCTGTCATGAGCTGTTCATAGAACAAGTCCTCTTCGACGGAGAGGCGGCGGCCGTAAGTGTCATGGCGAGCGGTAGAGGTAGTGGAGGAAGGGGTAGACGTTGATGAGGAGGAGGATGAGACAGAACGTGAGGTCGAGGTCCAGAAGCCATCGCCGCCTGTGGCAAAGCGTGAACTCATGAGAGTGACTCCCTTGCTCTTAAGTGAAGGTCAGGAGAGGTGGGAAGAGGCAAGATAGAAGGTGGTCAGATGGACGGAAGTCGTCTATGGGTGAAGGAAGATCCAATCAGAGCCATCAACAGTCATGATGGAGGCTGGTGTCAGGGCTTGGCTTGAGGATGCAAGACAAATGTCAGTACGAGGGCGGGATAGGCAGGTGGCAGCTACTGCGGCAGTTTCGGCCCGCTTGAGTATGTTTATCGTCGTATTCTGGGAGTATGCTGAGATGAGGGAGACGAGATGGTCTTGTCTGTGGTGATGCCGCGCCATCCAAAGGAACATCCAGCGAAGATCGTCAAAGGACGTATTGTTGTCTCTGATTTGATCAGTATGTAGTCAACCTCCGCCGTCTTGGCACTGGAGCCCTCTTAACTCACTGATTCAGCTGTACGCGGTGAAAATCCAGGTTGTTGAAGCAAACAAACAGAGAAGTAAATGAACGCGGGCAAGACGGAGAAAAAATGAGTTGTCGTGTAACAAGGGCGCGGTGCAGGCACAGACACAAGCAAGGTACAGCTGTGGGCGACGAGTGACAGTGAGAAGAGAGTGAAGTGAGTCAAGGGTCTAGGGCGCAAGATGACACCTCGGAGCCAGTGACAAATCGCTCAATAAGACACGAGACTGGCTTTCTGAACTGCAGTCTGACGGAGGTGGGAAAGGCAGCGGCGGTCGAGGGATGGATGTTCATTTAAGAGAGGGGAGATGGGACTCGGTTTCTAGAAGGGAAGAAGAAGCATTCCAGAAGTATGGGGAAAAGACGAAACCCAGATCGAGATAGATCATGGGGGTTAGCATGTAGAAAAGTCACCACGTCAATGGCAGGGTACAGAGGACAGCGTATGGACGTGGGCCGGGAGGAGCGGGAGGAAGGCCATGGGCAGCGTTTCTGCTTGTACGGCTAGGTGTTCCCTCGGAGGATAATGTGACGGCGGCGGAAAGAGCAGCGACGAGCTGTCGTGATCCGCATCCGCGTCTGCGTGTGCGGGTGCTTCTGCATCTGCATCCTACGCCGACTGGACTCGTCTTGGTGGAGAGGCGAGGAGTAGGTTGAAGTTGAATGCTGATCCGCCAGGGACGTAGGTGCTTGGGCGGTGGATGTGGACGGAGGAGCATGGGGCAATAGACATGGGGCAGTAGCATGGGGCACAGAGTTAATGGGTAGGGGCCACCGGCTGCTTACCCTTTAGCTCAAGGCAGGCGCAAGTCAGGGGATTCTTCCAGCGGCCTCACGGGGTGGTCATTGGGGGGGGGGGGGGGGGGGGNCGGGGGGGGGGGGGGGGGGGGAGGGGGGGGGTGGGGGGGGGGGGAGCCATAGAGGTCGGAAAGGCAGGTAGGGGCATAAGATCTGCTAGGCCATTATGGGTAGGTCCTTCTTGAGCCCTCCTGGTCCATCTCAACCACGACCCAGTCTGGCGGCCGATGGAAGCATTTGACGGGGATCCTCGACACGAGAGGCAGGAGACATGGTCCTCATCGAAGCAAGAAGAAAGTGACCCGCGGAGGAACCTAGACCCTTGGTGGACTCGTTACTTTCGCGCCAGATCCGAGGCGGAGTGATCATCTTGCCACGACTCCATCTTCAATATCACATCACCCACGATGCTACCTTCGCAAGATGTCCTTCCTTTCCTTCCATTCTGAACTCGCTTTGCCTTGAGCCTGAAAATCATGCAGCCACAAAAGACGGCTGCGACCTCACCCTCCACCATCTCGCCTCCCTTAGTCGCCGATCGCATCTACGACGGCGCCGTCTTCAGCCTCCCTCCCGTTGGACCGCCCTCCTCCTTCACCATCTCACTCACCAGCCATCCACATACCTTGGCCCCAGCGCCATGCCCGGATAGCCGGGCGCGAACCCACGAACGGACATCATCTCCGCTGAAGCCATCGCGGCTCCTCTTTGACGAACCTACCACCGCCGACGACTACCTTCCTAGCTTTGCTTGAAGATGTCCCGTGCGTGACTGGTCTCTGTTGACCCATCATCACATCACCATTTATTGGCCTCGCTCTCATGGTGATACCAATGCAAAGACAAGATTGAAAGCTCCCGAGTCTCCCTGACTCAATTCCTCTTGAACATCTCTTCGGGCAACCCCCCTGCCACGTCTTGGTGGTACCAAGCTTGCACCTCCATTCCTTGGCACCATCGAATCCTACATCCAAGGAACACTTCCAGAAGCCCTCCCCCCTGTTTGACCCTGGTCCCTCTCCCCTTTGCCCCTCCCACACCCACACCACCCTTCCAGTGCCCTCCAACGACAGGCAGCCTACGCAAGCACACCACAGCAAATCACCGCCCCCAGAGCCTCCTACAACGTGAACCGTTCTACTGCACCTCTGGACCGTGTCGCATATCACGCTTGTAGATCTCCCCCTGTTTCCTTGCATTCCATCCAAGTCCAGCATGTCGGCCGGACGGTTCGCCACATGTGCCTTGTGCTCGTGCCCGTGCTCGTGCCCGTGACCCCCTTGTGCGCCATCCGGCCGTCGGTCTCGGCGCCGAAACGGCCCTTGTTGTTCCGCCTGGCCCGGCAGTTGGTGCTGCCACTACTGTGCATCTCGCCCGAAGAAGCGGAACACAAGGGAACCAGGAGGGAAAATAGAGGGGCATAAGCGGACTTCAACTTCCTCCTAAACCCGACTATGAACGATCGACTCGCCGCATTGAGAAGGTGCCTATATCGTGCTCACCCCTCTTCCGAGTACGACGACTCCTACAAGCACATGACTCCTGAAAGGGTTGTTGACACGTATTGCTGACAGGCAAACGTCGTAGTATTAGCAATCGTCGTCCCTTTTTCATTACAGCGTCCTCTACATCCCGCTCCGGACGTCTCATCCTCAAGAGGTAGCCCGCATTTGCTTGCTGGTCTCCTTAGGCTTCCTACCCACTATAATACAGCGCCCATTCCCCTTCCCTTCCTTTGCATACACCCAATGCCAGTAGGCAAGTCGGCTCCCGGTGAGCGCGCATACATTTCCTGCCAACCTGATTTTGCCTGTTACCACATCCCCTTTCCGCTGCGGCCTTCAAGCCCGCCTTCGTCAAATATACACTGTTCATCGCCTCGTTCGTGAACGGCCGGTAAACCGTCTGGAGAAGAGAGAGAGAGAGAGAGAGAGACCCGACGCCTGCTTTGCCAGATTGCCCCTTGCTTTTCCCGTCGCCTGCCGCCAGAAAAAGATCAACGAACGGTCGAAATGCAAATGCTGAGTGGTCATGTCTGGGGAGGGAAAGAAGAGTGCTAGAGGGAGGGGTGGAAATTAAAAACACGCAGACCTTGAGTTCAAGCTGCCCGGAAAATGGCCATCACAACCACGCCCGTCCGACTCGAACTCCGTAGGAAAGACGGAAAATAATAAAAAAGTTTTAAACACAATAACCAGCTTTTGTCTTCTCGGCGTTGGGCGCCTCTTAAGAAAAGGAGCAAGAATTAAAGGAGGAAGAGAGGAGGATGGAGTCGGTACGTGGGTACGGCTCGACAGTCGGATGACGGAGTAATGCGATTGAAAGGTGGAAAAAGGGACGACATGGACCATCGAGCCGTGGGATGTCATCTTGCACGAGATCAACCCTCGACCGTGGATGTGTCGTGCAGCGCGCTCGAAGCTTTCGTTTCTCAAGCGTTGGTAGCGGCCTGCGACGCGCCGCGCCCGCGGGGAGCACCACGGCCACGGCCCTGTCCGCCGGTAAAGTTACCGCGACCACCACCCTGGCTGCCCTGGCGCTGGCCCTCAAATCCACCACGGCCACGGGCAGGAGCGCCGCCGCGCCCGGAAGCGTAGTTGCTGCCACCATAGGCGCCGGCCTTGGGGCGGCGAGCCTCGACCTGGATGGTCTCGCCGTTGACAGTGTGAGGGTTAGCAGCGGCGGCTGCCTGGTAGCCGGCCGCAGTCGCGAACTCAACGAACGCGCAGTTCTTCTGGCGGTTGACGTCGAAGTAGGTGAGCTCGCCATGGGCGGCAAGAGCGGCGCGAAGGTCCTCAGTCTTGACCTTGTCGGTAACATACTTGACGTAGCCGAGGGTATCCTTGTTCTCGGCAGGAGGGCCGGAGATGGATTGAGGACGGTTCTGGCGCTTAGTGTCAGAGACAGACTGCCACTCGGTGGCGGCCTGGGAAGTCTCCTTGGACTCGACGGGCTGCTGAGCGGCGGCAGGGCTGGCGGCGGCAGGGCTGGCGGCGGCAGGAGTGGCGGCGGCAGGAGTTGCGGCAGCGGGGGCGGCAGACTTCGCGGCGGGGACAGCGGCCTTGGGCAGGGGAACAGCGGCCTTGGTTCCGACAGCAGCGGCGGCGCGGCTAGCCCATGACATGGGTTTGGCGGGAACAGCCGCGACGGGTTTCTCGGCCTTGGCGGGAGGGGCGATGGGAGTTGGGCTGGGATCAACGGGCTTCTCAGCCTCCTTGACATCGTCCTGGGCAACCTCAATAGCGGCAGCCTCGGGGGTTACCTCAGCGGTGGCCTCGGGCACGGCCTCGACGGGCTCCTCAGCCTTGTCCTCGGCAACATCGCTGGCAGTCTCGTTGGTGCTAGCGGCAGGCTCCTCGGCGGTCTCCTCAAGCTTCTTGTCAACCTCATCGGCATCAATAGCAGCCTCCTCCTGAGTCTCCTCCTCTACCTCAACAGGGGCCTTCTCAGCCTCGGTGGCGGGAGCGCTGGGCTCGATGGTCACCTGCTCCTCCTGGGTCTCGACGACGGCCTCCTCCTCGCCCTCTTCGTTCACGAAACGCAGTATATCGTTGACGACAAAGTATCCGGAAGGCTGAGGCGCAAGGACAAAGGTCTGGACGAACTTCTGGGGCTCAGCAGCCTTGTTGGAGGTCTCGCCGATGACCTGGATGACGATGTTGTCGAAGGAGGCCATCGAGTCGACGTTGGTGACCCGGACCTTGCAGTCCTGGAAATCAAGCTCCTTAATGCGCTCCTGGATGGCCTGGAGAAGATGAAGAGTCAGATAGATGAATGGGCACTGAGTCGTTGGAGCTACTCACATTTCTACCGACGGACACAGTGGCGACCTCGGCCTCCTTACCGTAGACGAACTGGGAACGCTTGCCGTAGAAGAGCTTGAGAACATGTCAGCAGGCTGATGGCATCGTAGGATTTAGATAGTGGACGTACGTGAAGCTTCTCAGGGGTCTTGCTCAGAGTGGTGTAGTACTGCTCAACAAAATACCAACCGACCTCATCCTTACTGAGGTTGGCGTTAGAAGCCGAAGAGGGAGAGGAATCAGTGGCAGCAGCGACGGACGATTGATCGGCATTGCCCTTGTACTGTTCCTGCGCCGTGAAGTTGCCGTTGGCCGCCATGATTGCTGATGTGTTGTTTCTGATCTGGCGCAACTCGAGCCGGAATGATCGGGTCTGGCAATGTCGACAAGGCCGTTGCGAGTGGATTGGGCTCGCTGTACGTTGGCGACGACGATAGGGGCGTAGCTGCTTCGCTGTAAAGGGGGTTAGATGGGGAAGTCTGATTGGGATGGTAGTGAGCAAGGAAGCTGAGCTGGCATACCTGAAAATGCGAGGCAGGGTAGTCGTCTAAAGGGCTGAGTCGCAAAGGGTTGAAGTTCCGTGTCGTGGACAAGGACTAAAAGCCAAAATTAGGTAAGGAGACCTCCGGGGAGATGAGGACGAATGGTGAGAACGTTCGAGGAGAGGGGATGAAGAATGGAGGGAGGGAGAGACGTCGGGCTCGTGTGCAGACACAAAGTGATTGTTGGAGGAGAAGAGTTGAGATGAGGTGGTGGTGATGGAGTCGCGAGCGATGGACGGGTGGGATTGGGAATTTGACTTGGGAGACAGACGACAGACGGGAAGGGCCTCGGGGAAGGTGGTGGAAAAAAAACACGCCCGGCTGATCACGCCCTGCCCTGTGCTTTCCCCAAGATCCAGCCAGGAAGACCTGACGCTGAAGGGGGGGAGACTTGGTGGACACGCTTGGGCGCTGCGACGTGTCATGTACTGGCGGGCTAAAGTGGATGTACCCTTCAGGCAGCTTAATCATCGCGTCCTTGCCCCACCTTTGGTCGTTGTGCAGTTGCGACCCGTCAAGGTGCGATTACCTTGACAGTGAAGCTCTGACATGAGCCCGTACGTAGCTCGGTGTGTCCTGCCAATGGCCACTCGACAGTCTGACAGCACGTAAAGGTGTGGCCCATGCTTCAACATTGCAATTGAATGACGGTGCGCCGTGCTAGGGGCAGAAAGTCGTGTCTCAGAATGGAGTGGAACAAGATCTGGCCAGCTCCGCCAAGCTGTGCTTTGCGGACAATCACGCAAATCACTCTGCTGTTGCCCGCAATTATCGTAGGGGCTAGCTTGCCTAGCTTGTTCAGTCAGGTTAGCAACAGACTCTTGCAACTTGCCAATGGCTTCACAGTCAGGTCACGAAATTGGTCGTTCCAAGTAACCCTGGGCTTGCTCCTAGGTTTCCCTCATGTTCCTCTGAGCTCAGGTATCTATTTGCCCTTTCTAGGGACTTCAGACGTATCCTACACGCATGCATCAGGGCGAGACAACGTACATACAGTGCCCTCAGTCAGCAAACCCGAACACCTCGCTCACAGACAAGGTGTTTGACCTCACACCCGCCAGCGTGACGACGATGCACACCACATCAACAACCAGCAAAAGGACACTACCCATCATGAACCTCGGACAGAACACCCTATACAGCATCAAGTGTCTCCTCAGGTGTCCCGCCCAAGCCATGGTCGCTAGGCTCTCGACGGCGAAGAACGACACGAACGCCGCCAGCGCCCGACTCGCGCTCTCAAGCACACCCTTCCGCTTGGGTCCGACCTTCCACAGCACAACGAGCGGCACCGCAGACGCGGCAATCATCTGCGCGCCAAAGTGATTGAGGGCCACGATGATTGGCGTCCAAGGGTAGCGGATCGTGAAGAGCGGGATGAAGGCGCTGTCCCACTGGATGCTGGAGGGGGTCGCCTGGTGGCCCGTTTTGAAGTAGGCGAAGTTACCGAGGAGGGCGAGCATGACGGGGCCGATAGACTCAGCGGTTAGGCCGTTGAGATCGAGTATCTCCATGAGTGACATGGTCTGCCAGAAGACGAGGGCAAGGGCACCACCGCCCATTGGCTTTGATAGAAGGATGCAGCCGGCAAGGAGGTTCATCGGTAGCAGCAGGTAGCGCGCCCCATTGGTGTTGCCGTAACCGAGGATGGCCACCTTGTTGCTGCCGTCCGGGGCTCGGGACTGCACAACCGACACCAGAGGGGGCGCCCAGACAAAGGCTGTGGTGCCCGCCACGAAGACGAGGGCGAGAACCAGCTGGGCCAGGTAAACGGCGATCGTCTTGAGCGTCTGTTCGGGCAGGCCCGGCACCCAATCGCCGTTGTCGGCAGCATCGAGCACCCAGTACAGGGCGGCCATGAACAGGCCAGCCCGGTAGATGTAGCCGATCCACGTAGGACCCAGGCCCTCCCACGACCGCGAGGGCATGAGGAACGACTTGATAATGGCGGGAAGAGCAAAAGCAACAACAAAAGGAATAAGAAGTTGCCACCCGGCCGACGTTGAAGATGAAGACGAGGCATAGTAGGTAGATGTACAGTAGGGCATCTGCTCCTCACGGCAGAGCTTCGAGAAGGAAGCCACCCTGCCAAGAATTATAAAGAGAACTGAGTGATAGACAGCGAGGGTGCGCTCCACAGGAGAGGGGATAGAGAAGGATGCGACAGCGCTGATGGCACCAAACGTGGAGATGAAGAAGAGGAGAATGGAATCCTCCCAGATGGTGTAAGAGTTTGATGCAAACCCAGCAGACTGGCTGACGGTGAACAGGACAGAGAGCCAGCCCCAGACGGAAGTAGGCAGGATGTTGAGTAGTCCCTTTCCGGCGTCCGTGAGAGCTACGAGGGCGGCAATAATGCTAGTGAATGCGGCAGCGGCAGCTGCGTAGGCCAGGTCATTGACTCCAAGGAGCTGAGAGCCGGCAGCCCCGGCAAAGGCTCCTGGCATGGCACCAACGAGAGCCGCAATGACAATATTTTTGTGGAGGTGCATGTACTCGGGCGAGGCAGCGCCGACGACACCCATAAGCTCAAGCTTCTTTTCGGCAAAGTCGAGCTCAATGTCCGTAGCTGCAAAATCCTCATCGTCGTCACGAGATGCGTACACCAGCAGCATGATAACACCCGCGGTCATGACGATGATGCCCGTGATCATCTTCGGCACATCGAACCGTGCCCAGAGGTCCTTGCAGACCTGCAGAGTCTCTTCTTGGAAGTTCTTGTAAGACTGGTACGAAGCAGGCCAAGACTTGGTAGCCCACGCATCGTGCGCCTCGGTCCAGCTCTCATGGGTGGGGCTTGACTTCGAAGAACTTTCCATGCCGCGGGCAGCAAAGTACGAATCCTGGTACCGTTGCGTACCAGCAGCTGAGACCCGAGAGACGGCGGCCAAGTTGGGCCAGTCGTTGCCCTTAACACCAGCAAACGCTTCCTCAATGGGTCCACCCAGGTTGTTGAAAGGGATGGGAATGCCGAGCAGTAGTGCAAGGGTGGGCACAAGATCGATTTGGTTGATAGGACGCTCCTTGGCCGTCGCAGGCGGCTGGGCATGCTTAGGGTCGGTTCGGCCAAAAAAGGGCCTCTTGCTGTACATCCATAGCGCTGCCTCGACCTCGTCGTCGGACTCGCCGCCGTGGTCTCCCTTTTCGTCCATTCCGTGGTCTCCCATAACAATCAGGACAGTGTCATCATCGATTTGCGTCGACAGGTCGCGAAGCCAAGTATCCATCTGTTCCAGCTTCGACTTCATGGCGGGGTGGTCTGGACCATAGCGGTGGCCGGCGTGGTCGACACCAAGGAGATGCCCAATGAGAACGTCCCAGCTGCCTTTGTTCTCCCGCTGAAGCAGGGGGGCAAGATGGTCAATGACACCATTATCGACGGTATGCAGATCCCAGACGTTGAAGCTGTCGTACGCGCGACTGATGTTGGCCTCGAAGTAGTCGGGAAACAGAGACACCCATGTATCGTCACCAATGTGAACAATGCGCTTTCCCAACCCCTTCAATTGCATGAGCAGGTTATCCTCTTCGATAGCCGTACCCGCAAAGTTGCTCCCAGCGTCGATGAACGTCGGTAGCGTCCCCGTTGTCAGGCCCTTGAGCCTTTGCAGCGTGGCCGTCGGAGGGTCGGCGATGAAAGGTCGAAGGAACGCGTTCTGCGGCGACTTGAGCGCCGTCTCGTGCAAAAAGGGAAACGCATTATGAAAAGGCGCGTTATCCTCAACCGGCACGGTGAAGTCGTACCGCAGTGCATCAATGATGACGACGACAGCCTTGTCGAAGGACTTGGGATGCCAGCAGCCGCCCTCGACTGTGCCCTTGCCCTTCCAGCTTCCCGCCAGCTCAATGGGCGGCACGGCGCACTCCGACTTCTCGTCCAGCACCATGCGCGTCAGCAGGAAGCCGCTCGTGAAGAGCAGGATGCCCACGGCGTGGATGCAGAGCAGCCAGAGCCAGAAGCCGACAGCCCACCACCAGCGGCGGCCGTAGGCGGACTTGCGGCGGGCTTCGAAGGCTTTGCGCTGGAGCTCGGAGGCGTTTGTTTTCGTCTGGGGCGTGCCATGTTGCTGCTTCTGCTGCTGCTTTGCCGCGTCGGATATCTCTTTCGCTCGCTTCACACGGGCATATTCCGCGGCGATGGTTTTGAAGTCGGCCGTCGGCGCGGGCTGTTTGGGATTCGGTTGGGTCATGGCGGGCTCGTTTCGTTGTGGAAGGAAAAAAGGAAAAGAAAAAAAATAGAAGAAAAGGAGACGTGTTCAAGAACGAATAGACTGTGCCATGGGGGTCAGGGGAGCTTCGCAGACTCGCCGTGTGCTGTTCAATGGCTGGCAGAGTCTGTAGGGGGAGAATGGAGTTGTGGGAGCAGACTGAGGGTCGCGCCGACACGTCCGTGCCATGACGGGAGGGACCCTCAAGGTTGTGAACGCATTTGTGGGGTCAACTCCCTCGCTGCTTTTACTGCTCATGGCTTTGACCCCCTTGAACTGTTCATACTACCCCTCAGTCATGCAACTGTCACCTCCATGGTACATAATTACGAAGCATCGGTTGGTCAAGTCAAGTCATGAGTCAACTCAAAGGAGATCTCTTAAAGTTCGTACATCATCAGAGCTCTACAAAGGTCCAAATAACAGTCATACCGCCAACGCCATTCCCTTCCTTGATGCCACGACCCAATGCTTGCCATGATCAGCCAACATCATTATAGAAATCCAATCAGCTGCAGTGTTGTCCGCGCTTGAGCTGACTTCTGTTTGCCCAGTCTTGTGTGCTCATCACATCGGGGACACATGCTCAATAGCGCCAAAGACCATCCGAGACGTCGGAAATTTTCCCATCCTGCTCTCCATCGCCCGACATCTAGTCGAACATGTCTGTCCCCGTCGGCCTGCTCTCACTTCGTCGCCTTTCCAGCCTCCTTCTCCGGCGGTTGTCGGCTGCTGAAGCTGTCGGCTTTTCCCCTCCGGGACCGCCAGGCGATGGACTCATGGCGCTCCACGTCCCGTGGCTCTCCGGGCTGCCGATGCTAGAGGCTTCCGGTGGCGCCAAGGACGCGTTTGCTGCCGGCTGGCCTGAATAGTATGCAGAGTCTTTCGGCCTGCGTCCCTTGGCAAACGCGGGGTTCGGTGGTGAGAGAGGCGGCAGTGGAGCCGACGTGGAAACGGCGCTTTCCGCTGCCAGCTCGGCTCGGCGCTGGCTGGAGTCACGTCGGTATCGTTGCCGGCTGGGCGAGCCGGTGCCAATGCTGCTGACTGAGTCATTGCGTCTCCTCCGCTGATCCCTCCTTGAAGCAGCCGCTTCGTCGTCTGTCAGTCTGCGAAGGGTTACATTCCTGTCTTTGTCGTCGTGCATCTTGACCTTGACGCTGACAGGCCCGCTTGGTGAGTACGTCCTATGTCGCGCCTCCTCTTGCGCTGCGAGTGCGCCAGCAGAAGCCGCTGCCGCTGCCGCCGCACGCTCTCCCTCAGCCCTCCTCCTCTCCGATGGTCGCCTGTGCGGCTTTCCGCCTGGAGAGAAGTAGGATTCACTGCCAGACTCATGATGAAGTATGCCTTGCGGGTCTGCTGGCATAGCCGGCATGACGGCAGGCGCGGCAGGCTCGACAATATCCGTCCTGACCTGCGAGTCCGCGCGAGAACGAGATACGGGATACGGAGCCGGTATGGGCGGTGCTCCAGCTGGCAGTGGTGGCATGGGCGGGCCACTATGTCCGGAATCCGCAGGCCGAGGCTCGAACTGCGAGGAATCCTCCGTCATCCCGGTAACGGAAGTGCCGATAGCCGAGTAAGGTGCTTGTCGTCCGGAAGGGCGCCGAGAATGTCTCCGAGTACGTGATGGTGACGAGTAGCTGTCGCCGGTATATCGGGAAACCATCGTCTCCTCTTCATCCCTGTATCTGTGGTCTTCTTGTCGCTTGTTCTTGCGGTCGGACCACTTCTTTGCTAGCCATCCGAGCCCCAAACCTGCTAGCAAACCGGTTCCCTTACCTCCGGCCCCTCCCGGGCGGTCCGCATCACGTCGTCTGGAGGGGCTGACATACGACGAGTAATCGGAATCTTCAACGGTGTAGCCAGAACGTGTCCTGGCATGGGAAGGACGAGGCGTGATTGGTCTGTTTTTGGGGCGCTCCTCCGCTGCGCTCAGAGCCTGCGCAAGATGCGGATTGCCTGGAGGGGGCAGCAAAGACGCTCTACCAGCATCGTGTCGAGTGGTCTCTGTATAGTCGCTGTACTCGCTGATTGCCGGCGCCGTGCCCCGACCGACTCTGTCTCGACGGGGTGTTTCTGTAGACACTGCCGAATACTCATCGTTGTAGTGCTTCTTTTCCCGTCGGTTCATCATTCCGGAGACAAGCTTGCCTGCTCCAAGTGCGGCACCGACACCAAGCATGGCTTTCATGAACCCGCCTCCCTTCTTGTCGTTTTCTCTGCGGGACTCAAATTCGGTGTACTTGTCGTCGTCAATGTAGCTTGCCGATGGCCTCCGAGCACCGGCGTAGCTTGTCGAAGGTCTTCCGCCGCCTACATAGCTCGTGGAACCTCTTCGAGAAGCAATGACCTCGGGACCTCTGGTATTGCTGCGACTTCGCGATCGTGATCCGCTTCTACTTTTAGCAGCATCCTTCTTGTTGTTCCGCCGACGCATGAAAGCCCAGAGCGCTCCACCGGCTGCGAGTGGTCCGAGCCATCGAGATATGCCGCCACCACGTTCCGTCTTCTCGGTGACTTCTGTGCGGTACTCCGAATCAGGGCCGTAGGTAAGTTCGGATCGGCCCCCCCTAACATAAGCGTCTCGGTCTCTGAATTCTGCTCTGCGGTAGTCGAAGATGAAGTAGAGCAGCAAGAGGAAGGCCATCCACAATGAGTACAAGATGAAGAGGTACTTGGGCGATCCGTACAGCGTAAGGCCTAGAGGAACCTGTATGATGCCGAGAAGCGCAATCAGGCGACCGCTCCACTGATGGAACATGACCCGAATAGACCTGCCCTGTACGTGGCGTACCAGGCGTCCTCCAATGGCCTGCAGAAGGAACATGACGTAGATAGCCAGACCGATGGCGTGGTGGGGGTTCGTCCAGCTCCTGTTTGGGCCGACTGCGAACCAGCCCAAAACGAACACGACGGTTAGCAGCAGGATGTTGAAGACGCCGAGCATCGCGTGGTATTTGATGGCGAAACCGGGGCGTCTAGTGTAGAATCGAGCGAAGAAAACGGCTGCCGGGACAATGAAGAGGAAAATAATGGCGCCAATAACAGCATGTGCCATGATCAGGCTGTGATATTCGGCCACGGTCGAGAAGCGGTTGGCCATGCCTGTTGCAAATACGGGTCAGTATGTGCGAGATACCACGGCTGGTCTTCGTGACCGTGCGATTAGGTTAGGTGCCTACCATTGTATCGCATGGTCTCGAAATTCAAGCCTTGCAAGTTTGGCAGCAGGAAGGTGTTCTTCTCAAAGTCCCAAGTGCCATCGCCGACAGTCATGGTGTTTGAGTCGTACTGCGCGCCGCCTGGGGCCGAGTATCTGTCTGCCGGCGCCATAATGGCGACGACAAGGAGGGGTCGTCGTCAATAGGGTTGTTGGGACTGGAATTTTGGAGGGTCGGTGTCTTGGTCTTGTATGACTTTACGCCAAAAATCGCTAGTGATTTGTTTGCCGTACTGGTGGGAGGATGGAGGTTGACTGCCCAACTGGAATGGTCGAGGTGGGGGAATAGGGCTGACGACGGAGATTTATTTTAGAGGACTTTGACCACGACTGCAGTCTGTGTCGTCCATAGAATTTGCGTCAATGCCGATGTTGAGCTGGTAGGAAGCCAGTCGTGACGAGATGTCTGGGCTGAACTGTGGTGACTTCGAGCGGTTGCGCAGTCCAATGTCTTGGGAGGAAGGGTTGCCTTCCAGGTCTGGTTGCGCGGGGTGACGGGGCAACCGGGGATCCTCACCGACCAGACCCCAAGTGACAGCGCATTTGGCAGGGGGGATTCCTTCTTGGTCGGGCAACGGCCATTTTGGGCTTATCCATTGGTGGAAGCTCTTATCAGATTTATCAGCAGGTAGGTACCAGTAGAAACAGTTGGTATTGATATTGTGGATAAGGTGTTGTTGTATTTGGGCTAGTTTGGTGCCGACGTGCCCCCAGGGCTACGTTATATAGTGCCTGCTGACTAACCGTATCCCAAAGTCCCTTCCGTCAAGTTACCCCCTCACAAGTTGGGCGCCCACGGCTATGTCTTCCCACGTCCAGACATCCATTATCTTCCATATTCCTCAAGAGAAGAGAATCACATATCTCTTCACGACCAAGGCAAGGACTAACGGTAATACAAGCGGGTCGAGCTGCTCTTCAGTCGTAGGTGACTGTCGGTAGCGCAGTATTGAGTAGGCAGGATGGTAGTATAGTACCCGTAGGTAAGTTCATTGGCTTTCAGGGGCCTTTCTTTATAGTTGGTTGGTAAAGTTCGATGCTTAATTCGAGAAAGGTGACTTCCGGAGATGCAGGAGCTAGGTCGGCACTAGCATTGATTATCGAGGCCCTGCTGTAGTCAATAGAAACAGTTAGTATTGATATTGTGGATAAGGTATTATTGTATTTGGGCTAGTTTGGTGCCGACGTGCCCCCAGGGCTACGTTATATAGTGCCTGCTGACTAACCACATCCCAAAGTCCCTTCCGTCACCAGTAGACGAGTTTGCTGATAAGCGCTTGAACCAGTTCTTGTTTCTGCTGCCAATTGTACACCACCAACTCTGACCACCTTACCTACCTAAGGTACCTAGCTAGGTACTTGGTACCGCAAGGTTCGACGGATGGCGAATTGCCCCTGTCATGGCACCAAAACAAGGCAGTCGACCTCCATCATCAATTTTAAGACCCTACCATCCAAGAAGAAATAGAAGCCGGCCCTATTGCGGTCGCTCCAAGTGACACCTTGTCCTCGAACTGTCCTCTCGCAAGTCTGCTAAGAAATTGCTTTGGTCCCTGCATCTTCGCAAACGACAACAGGAGCCGACAGACGAGTCAACTCTTCCGAATCGAGCCCCTTCCCTAGCTCGCCGGTGTATTACAGCAAGAATAGAAGGCACGCATTACTCACAGCGATACCAATCTGATCCCCTTCCTCGGTAGCTCAGCTGCCAGGTTCAGCTACAGTAGAGAGCGAGCGGTGGTAGGTGGTAGGTGATAGTGTACCCCCGATTAAGAGAGTCACAGATCTAGCCAGGCTCGGGATATCCCTTCGGACATGGCTAGACATCACCTGGGTGTCTTGAATATGGCATCTAAACTAAGCCTAACATGAAACTCGAAAGTCAGTAGCATTGTCAAAGCTAGCTTGCTAATTGATCGCATGTCAGGTAGCCAAAAGAAATGCCTATCTAGGTGACCTAGGTGGTGGCTAAGCACAGTCGAAGGAATACACATGCATCATCCCCGACAATCGTCAAAAGTTCCTTGAACGACGATAGAGTTGCCATCCCTCACCAACCAAACTTGGCACATCAATGACGTCCAACCAGGCTCTGTGTTTGGGGGCCAAGCGGCTGTGCAAGTGCGCGCCCTTGACCGTATACGTCACACATGCCTGAAAGGGTAGTGGGCTACCTCCCCAGGTGAATCTTCGTAATCCTTCGACTGTGTCTAGAGCAGCGGCGCAATGCAACAGGACCCCTGCTAGCCTTCAACTCTTGCATTCAGCACACGGGTTCCGACGTCGTCGGCGGCATCCTTCGGAATTTCAATGCAGCGTGAAGGGGAAGCCTGTGGCGATATGCTGTGAGCCCACTTGCCAAGGCGCAGGGTTAAAAGCATCATGCTCTGCTCATCAACCGCAGAAGAAGGGCAGCAACATTCATCTTGAAGCCGTTGAAATTGATTTCGTTTACCTTCACCGCCTGTTCCAACATGGTTCGACTGTCGAGTTTGGCTGCGGCCGTCTCATATTGGCACCTAGCCTCAGCCTGGTTGCCAAGTGAAAGGCCAGAGGGCACTTTGAACAAGAAGTGGTTACGCGGTTCAGGTAAAATCCGGGGCGTCAACCTTGGCAGCCTGTTCGTCTTTGAGCCATGGATTGCCAATAGTGCTTGGACCGGCCTGGGCTGTGAAGATTCGCCTGACAAGGGGTCTGAGTTCGACTGTGTGTCGAAGCTCGGCCAGGAGCAAGCGGACACTGCTTTCCAGGGACACTGGGGATCATTCATCACCGAGTCCGATCTCGACGAGATGGTAAGATACGGCATCAACACCATTCGGATTCCCCTCGGCTATTGGCTCGATCGATCGCTGGTCGACAGTTCGGAGAACTTCCCTCAGGTTTGTCACCACACTTTCCGTTATGTGAAGCTGGCCTAATATGTCTGCAGGGTGCTGAGGAGTATCTGATCAGGATATGCGGCTGGGCTACGTCGCGAAACCTATACATCATCTTGGAGTATGCAAAGTTCCGTTAAACCGTTGAATGGAAGGCTTGCGCTAATCACACCAGTCACCACGGCGCGCCCGGAGCCCAGGTTGCCAAGAACGCCTTCACTGGACAGGTTAGTGTTGCGAGTTTTTTTGAGATAGCCTCGTCCCTGACTTAGATGCAGCTTGCTCCGAGCCCAGGCTTCTACAACGAGTACAACTACGGTCGAGGTGTCAAGTTCCTCGAGTATCTCACCAAATTGGCGCATCAGACACCTGAGATGAAGAATGTTGGCATGATCGAGGTCCTAAATGAGCCCGTCCACTGGGATCAGTCCGTGGTATCCCTTCGAAGCACCTTCTATCGAGATGCCTATAACGTGAGTCATCACTTTGCTCCAACTTTCCCTGCAGCATCTGCCACATCCCTGCCGGCGCACTTACGTTATTGTGCTCAAGGCTAATCATCAATGTACCAGGCCATCCGCAAGGTGGAGCAAGATCTCAACGTTGGCACCGAAGACCAGTACCACATTCAAATGATGGGCTCCGGCTGGGGGGCCGGTAACCCTGTCGAGTTCTTGAGCGACACCAAGCTCACGGCTTTTGACGATCATCGCTATCTAAAATGGGCCAACCGTGACGAAGTTCCTCTGTCACACGAAAGCTTCGTGTCAACGTCTTGCAATGACAACCTCAGCCGTGACAGTGCGGGTCCGACCATCATTGGCGAATGGAGCCTCAGCGTGCCAGACGATGTCCAGTGGAGCGACGGTTGGCATCCCGAGTCGCAGAAGGACTTCTACCGCAAGTGGTTCGCAGCGCAGGTTCACTCTTACGAGACACGAGCCGAGGGCTGGGTCTTCTGGACGTGGAAGACGCAGCTTGGTGATTATCGATGGGGATACAAGGGTAAGTCATTCTACATTTCTCGTTAGGAAAGCTCACTGACGATGCGACTGCAGATGCGGTAGCAGCCGGTGTCATCCCAGAAAACATCGATGAGGCCCTGGACTCGGGCATATGTGCATGATTGTAGCATACCTACCTGAGGTACTGCCGCTGATTTGCCGGTTGAAGCCAGCTCGGGAGCTGTGAAGGCCGAGTACGAGATACGGTCGACAGATGGAGGTGCGGCGTGCAACGGCATTGGTCATGTCAGCGCCTCCCCCAGCCTGACGTCCGCTCCGACCTGCCAGCTTACTGTTGACATGCCAGCTGAGCTTTGAAGCCGTTGATTTCTGGATGATTAATGAGATAGCTTTGTTTTATAAATGGACGTGTGCCTTACAAGTTTTACACCTACCCTTGATGATCACCTTATTCTGACAACCTGAATCCCTTGACATTAACCCTCAGGCTGCGCCAATACCATGGCATCTTCTAGCAATGATAAGCTACAAGACCTAGCCTCATATGCAACGCTCTCATTCCATAAGAGCGACCACCTTTGCTTCACCAACTTCCCCGAGCCCTTCGTCCGCGGTGCCGAGCCCATCATCACAGCCTCCTGGCCTCCCGGCATCAAGAAAGAGGACAAGTCCCCCAACGTTTTCACCTACCAAGTGAAAGGCCGCCCCTGGGACCCCAATGATGATGCCTCTGCCATAGCAGCGTGCCGTCTCGTCCGGGATCTCCTCGCCTACCTCTACCGCGACGGATGGACTCTCGTCACGGGCCTCGGGCACAGTGTGCGCATGTGGACGAAGGATTCGCTCATATTTCGCCGTGAGGCTGCGACGCCGACGAGGCAGCGACTTTGGTTGGCAGTTTCATTTGGCAAAGCGGACAAGCTGCGGCTTGATTGCGCGGAGGGGACAGTGCAGGGGAAAACGGTCGAGGCGGTTCGAGAGGTGGTGACGAGGATGGGATACCTGACTGCAGGTGCTTGGAACTGCGATGCTTACGAATTTCAGCTAAAAGACAAGCCGTGGAATGCGAATCTTGATGGAGGGGCGAAGCCGAGGATGCTGGTGCTTGGGATGCTGGAGGCGCTCGAGGGAGTTGGCTGGCGGTCCTATGGAGCAGTCGCTCAGAGGACCAAGCTGGAAAACACCCAGAGGGCGGATATATGGTATTTTTCCAAGGAAGTTGAGGTTCCAGGGCGTGAGGCGGGGTGGGGATCGAGGAATCCTTATGCGAGGGCTGATGTGGGAAAATAGAGCAGGCAAGTTGATTGTTAGGTGTGCAGGTTCAGCCTGCACAGCTTATCGGTGCCAGCAGACGCTATGGGCTCAGTTTGCAAGCAAGGCGAATCAGTCGAGTATTTGGATCGCTTTATATACTTGATCGAAAACGGTCGTCTTTGATTTAAGGTATGCGAGCCATCAACGCAGCTTTTGGGGGTGAGGGCTTGATGCAGCAAGGAGTCGTGCGGATGGTTTCTTCGCAGCAGATATTCCGACGTGACTAGCCCTCGATTCGGAGCTGTTTGGTTGTTGCGGTTCATGGGAAGAGCGTATCCAAGATACGAACATTAGATATATGTTTTTGCACCAGGCTGTATTTTCCATATTCCCCGAAGGCATACTTTTTTACGATGACCGACATCGATTTACCATGGGTTCAGTGTGCAAGCGAATGTTTGGCAGGCGGGTGCACCGTCAAAACCGGTCAGGCTGACTGATAACTGGCGATCACATGATGAACCACTCCGTAGAAAGCTGCATATTTTTACAAGGTACAGCAAGAGAAAGGCTGAAAGACAAATGAAGAACGTTGACTCGAAAGGCCTATCATCATCAAGTCAGACAACAGCTCTCTTCGCTGACGAGGCTCACCAGGCTCACCGAGCCACATGTGGCGGAAGCCCCCGTACCCCATACTATTGGTGAAAGGATATGCGCCTCCCAAGCCACAGTGGTACGTGGGCGGGTGGGGCTCAGGCAGCACTAACTTCCAAGCTCAAAGTGCGTACGGTGCGGGTTCCAACCAGCCACGAGTCGCAAGCAGCCCAATCCAATCTCCTCTACTGGGATCCAGACGTCAAGCTGGTCAATCCTCGTGAGCTTCGTCATCACACAGCTCTATCCAGCCTGGCAGTATCAACTGCTTCTTTTCAGAGTGCCCTCGAAATCCATCGACGCCATTATTTGAACGCCGATTCACTCTCTAAATCGGCGCAACCGCGCCCCTTCACACGAATTCGACGCCGTCGTTCGTCACCTTCCCCGTGTCTCAGGAGGCCGACCCCCTTGCACACGCTATGTATTCGAACTCGAACTCCTTCCTCGGCGGCGGCAGCAGCCAGCGTCCCGGCGCGCAGCAGTATGGAGGCTCGTTCAATAACATGGGCGGGCAGCAGGGTCAGCAAGGAAATCCGAGTCCCTTCGCCCCTCAACCAACGGGCTTCGGCCAGGCTCCTCTGCATCAGCAATTTACCGGCTACCCAGGCGGCTTGCAGCAACAACAACCCCAGGCTCAGCAGCAGCAGCCTCAATACACCGGTTTCCAAGCTCAACCGCAGCAAAGCTTCCAGACGGGCGCGCCGCCCATGCCATCGATGCCGCCTCAGTTCCAGCAGCAGTTCCAGCAACAGCAGCAGCAGCAGCAGCAACAACAACCGCCTCAGCAACAGCAACAACAACCGCCTCAGCAAACTGGGTTCTCTCTGACCCCGCAGCAAACATCGGCTCCCGCGCAAGCCATGAAGCCGCAACCTACTGGCTTCAGCCAGATGGCCGCCTCGTTCCAGACGGGTGGTGGTGCCCAGGCTCCTCAAGCTCAGGCACAGCCCAAGAAGAAGGCCAACAAGGTCCCGAACGTCCGACTATCATTCATCACGGCCCAGGACCAGGCCAAGTTCGAGACGCTTTTCACTTCAGCTATTGGCGATGATTCGACGACCATGTCAGGAGATAAGGCTCGGGACCTGTTGATGCGCTCTCGTTTGGACGGAGACTCGCTCTCCCATATCTGGTATGTCGGCACGCTCCTGTATGCCGAGCAGACCACAACAAGACTGACATCATGCTTCCAGGACTCTTTCCGATACCACTCGATCTGGACAACTACACTTTCCCGAGTTTGCTCTTGCCATGTACCTCTGTAATCTGAAGCTTACCGGCCAATCTCTACCCTCGTCGTTGTCCGAGAATATCAAGAACGAAGTTTCGAGTATGGTGGACATCATCAACTTTAGCATCATTGAAGAGGCATCCGGAGGCTCGACCGCTGCTACCAACGCACCCGATTTCACTGGCAGGCAGAGCAACAACACTCCCCCCACCATTCATCAGCCCCAGCCTCAGGCGTCCAACTCACAGCTACTCCAGGCCCAGATGACCGGCTTTCCTGGTCAGCAGCAGCCTCAGCAGACCGGCTTCCCGGGACAGCAGCAGCCTCAGCAGACCGGCTTCCTCGGACAACAGGGCCTCCAAGCCCAGCAAACCGGTTTCCCCGGCATGCAGAGCCAGGCTACTGGCTACAACGGCCCGCGGCCTCCCATGCCACCCATGCCCACTGGCTTTGGCACTGGAGGTCAGGGTGGCATGGTCCCCTTGAACGCGCAACCCACTGGTCGCCCTGGCCAATGGGGCTTGGTGAACGCGCCGGCCAGCGGTCTTCCCAATATTGATGCGCTGCAAGCTCAGATGATGCCGCAGCAGGGCCGCGAACAGCAAAACTTCACCACTGCGGGTCTCCAAGGCAATGCCGTTATTCCCTGGGCCATCACCAAGGAGGAGAAGCAACGATATGACTCGTTGTTCAAGGCCTGGGATGGTCTCAGCAAGGGCTACATTGCTGGTGCCCAGGCTATTGAGATCTTTGGCCAGAGTGGTCTTGAGAAGCCTGACCTGGAGCGTGTTTGGACGCTCGCCGATAATGGCAACAAGGGCCGTCTCGACCTCGACGAATTTGCCGTCGCCATGCACCTGATTTACCGCAAGCTGAACGGTTACCCTATGCCCAACTCGCTGCCTACGGAGCTCGTTCCCCCTTCGACAAGGAACTTCAGCGCGTCTATCGGCACTATCAAGAGCATGCTCAGCGAGGAGTCCAACTACCGCAACAAGTCCGGAGCCTCTCTTCTGCCCCAGAAGACGGGCGTCAGCTACATGAAGAGCCACTCCTTGAGGGGCAACAACGGTGGTGGCGGAGGACGCAAGGACGCCACCGTCTTCAAGAATAATGACGACGATGTGGGCTACAAGTCCAGCGCTCGCCGTCGTCTCGGAAATAATTCTCCTCGACCGGAATCTCCATCATCCGTGGCGTCGTCGAACGATGATCTCAACTCAGAGCAATTGAAGAAGAAGATCAGGGAAAAGCAAGTCCTACTTGACGCCATGGATTTCAATGACGAAAAGAGCATTGAAGAAGATGATATGCTGGATAGGCGCGATCGACGTGAGGCCGAGGAGTTGTACCGCCGTATCCGCCGCACTCAGGACGACATTGATTCTCACCCTGATGCCGCCCTCGCGACGGGTGATTCTGACGCCGAGCGACGCTCTCTCAAGCGCCAGCTCCAGAACCTCACAGACAAAATTCCGCAACTCGCCTCGCAGGTTCGTCAGGCTGAGAAGGCCATCCACGACGCGCGCCTTGAGCTCTTCCGCCTCAAGGATGCTAAGGCCCATCCTGGCAGTGCCTCCACCATCGTTGGCACCGGTCCCGGTGGGGTTGTGACCGAGTCTGATAGGCTCAAGGCTAGGGCGAAGGCCATGATGCAGCAACGTACTGCTGCACTTACCGGCCGCAAGGTTGACGCTGTTGTGGATGACACTGATGGTCCCAAGCGCCTGGAGGAGGAGAGCATCAAGGTTAGGACGGAGAAGGAGAACAATGAGCGCATGGTCAAAGATGTCGAAGACTCCGTGCGTGACTTCTCTCGTGGAATCGAGGATAACTTGAAGGAGGGGGCCACTAGTTCGACCAACGAGCACGAGAAGAGGCGCTGGGAGGATGCTCTGGGTGTCGAGGACGAAGTCAAAGACTTCATCTTTGACTTGCAGCGCTCCAGCCGCTCTGCCCGACTTCGGTCTCAGGACAAGCGTGGCGCGCGCAACTCGCCCGCTCCGGACACCTCGCGAGCTGAACCGCCTACCGACCGATTCAGCAGTCCGGCTCCAGCTTCGACTTCGCGCACCGCTAACCCTCCTACTGCCGGTGGCTCGTACTCTTCCTACAAGACCCCTGAGGAGCGGGCCGCCTTCATCAAGCAGCAGGCCGAAGCGCGCATGGCCGAGCGGCTTGCAGCCCTTGGTATCAAGGCGCCCTCCAAGTCTGGAGAGTCGGCTCGTGCTGCGAAGCTGCGCCAGGCAGAGGAAGAAGATGCCCGTCGGGAGGCTGAACGTCAGGCTCGCATCGCGCAAGAGCAAGGTGGCGCTCCGGCTCCGGGCGATCAAGCGAACGATACAAAGAAGCCGGCGCCTCCTCCCGCTCGTGGTTCGGGAAGAAACGAGGCAGCCGAGAGGGAGGCGGCGCAGAAGGCCGAACAGGAGGCGGCTGCGAAGAGAGCCGAAGAAGAGCGCCTTGCTGCGGAGCATGAGCAGCAGCAGCGCGAGACCCAGGAACTAGAGTACGTTTCATTTGACTTGAGAGTACACAACCAGGAGGCTGACGATATCACAGGAACGATGCTCAAGAACAGGAGGACGAGCTTACCAAGGAGCGCAAGGCTGCTGAAGACCGCCTCAAGGCGCTCGAGGAGCAAGTCCGCCAGGGTAAGCTCAAGAAAGAGGAAGAGAAGCGCAGGAAGAAGGCCGCTCTGTCTGAAGCCAAGGAGAAGGAGTCCAAACTCGCTGCCCGCAGGGCAGAGATCGAAGCCGCCCGCCAGCGGGAACTGGAGCTCCAACGCCAGCTGGAGGCGATGAACGATGATGACACGTCTTCTGATGATGATGACGGTCCCGAGCACCTTACGCCGCAGGCTTCGACGCCGACGCAGGCCGGTAGCCAGATCGGCAGTCAGGAACTGGAGAGGAAGGCTTCACCGCCTCCTGCTGCCCTTGTTGCATCGCCGCCTGCGGTCACCACCACCAGCCCCCAAGCTGATGGCGAGAGCAAGAACCCTTACTTCCGGATGGCCGCGGCACCCGCGGCAGCTGCACCCGCAGCACCTGCTGCTCCCGCCCCTCCCGCCCCTGTTGGCGATGCGTCGACCAACCCGTTCCATCGCATGACGCAGGAGGCCAAGAATGAGCGACCGCCTGCGGCCGCCCCCACGGGACCATTCTCGCGCAAGCGTCAGGAAGAGGACGATTGGGGTTCTGACAAGGACGAAGAGGACGACTCGGATGACGAGGACAGACCCGGTGGTAATAGCGCCGCTGCGCTGGCGTCAATCCTCTTTGGCACGATGGCGCCCCCTCGCCCCCTCTCGGCCGCGGACAACAAGGCCGGGTCGACGGTCAGCAGCCCGGCCAACGCTTTCTCGCCCACCTCGCCCCCTCCGGCACCGCCCATGCCCAACTCGGACGCGCCTGGCGCTCCGCCGCCGCCGCCGCCGCCGCCGCCGGGCCCTGCGCCTGGAGGCCCGGTCTCGTCGCCTCCGCCGCCACCCCCCATGCCCCCCTCGGCTGCCCCTGGAGGTCCTCCCCCGCCTCCTCCCATGCCACCCGGTGGTGCGCCGCCTCCGCCGCCACCCCCCCCTCCTGGAGGTGACGCTCCAGCTGCCCCGTCTGGCGGTGGCAGGCCCGCTGGGTTCCTCAGCGAGATCGCCATGGGCAGGTCGCTCAAGAAGACGACGACGAAGGACAGCAGCGGTGCCGCGACGGCGGGCCGCGTCTTGGATTAAAGTGAGAGAGTACGCATCTACTCTACGATGTAGAAAAGCAAAGCAAGAGGTTATGGCGTGGTGGAAGGTGGAGCAGGGAAGCGATCTCATGGAGAGGTCATCTGTCACGGACGGGCCTCGTCTTGGGGACTTCTTATTTCCTCGTCATCGCTGATGTTTGTATTGCGCTATCCCAGTCGTAGTAGCCACATTTCCATCTGTTGAATTTTATTTTGCAAGACGTTGTGTTTCCAGATAGTGAGATGTGGTTGATTCGTTTCGTTCCGTCCTAGCTTGGATCGAAACCCCGTGACGTGATTTCGAACCCTCGACGATAGTGCCTGCTTTAAGAGACGCTCGCCTCCCGACAACGAGTGGTACTAATTACCGGCAAGCTGTTGAATTATCAAGGGGTAGACTTTGTTCGAGACCGGGCGTGTCAGGTTTTGGGAGGCGCGAGCGCCTGTCGTCGGCTGGCTGCGCTTCGACCCTCATCAGACACGGCACGCGCAAAGGACCAAGGGGGCCGTGGAGAATTCACGGCTCACCGCCAGAATAGAGGAGCATCCCGCCTGCTGCGAAAGAGATGAATTGGGCGTCGATTTCTTTCTGGATAAGCTCATCTCATTTGTTAATCAGGCCCGATCCGGGGATGCACACTGCATGTAGGGACGGGCGGACGCAGGCCCCAGGGCACAAGGGCACACGATTGTGTGAAACGGGGGTCTGTGTGGGTGCATGTGGTTTTTGGGCGTTTGTCATTGGAGATGGGGGGATCGGGGAAGAAGAAACGTTTGTTCGGATGGGGGGCTATTTCTTGTTTGGGCTTGCATCTGCAGAAAGATATCAGACGGTTTGGCGTGGGATAAATGAGATACGGGGATGAGGACGTGTGAGCGTGCATGCATATTCAGGGGATCTTAGTCAGGGGATAACGAACGAATGTTGTTCTCGTTCAGGAGAGATTCGACAGATCGAAGAAGTCCATGTCTCATGGAGGGATCATGCATGTTGAGAGAGGAGCGTATCAGTCGGTGCGTGTTGATGCCCGATGGGAACGGCGATCGAGGATCCGGGGAGGGCATCGTGAGCTGCATCACGAATTGGCTATCCGTGTCAGTCGTGTCGGTCAGTTGGGTCGAGAATCATGGTTAGCTCATGATTGATTGCCCTTCCTTCTAGAAATGTGCAAATGCCAGTCATGGGTTGCAAAGCAGAGCCGGGTGAAAAAGGGAAGGCAGCCATGGCCTGGAGGTCTCGATAGGTCCAGGGTAGGCTTGTCATCGGAGACTAGTAGATGCGCTGTTCGTGCAGAAGAGAGATTTGGGCGTTATGCGGAGAGTGGGTGTTCCGGAACCAGGGTCCGGGTCTTGGAATGGGCCCGGATCTGGATATGGGTTTGAGCGAGGGTATCGTGGGACGGCGGATGTGGGAAGCGAGGGAGCTTGCTCTTCTGACATCTGATGATCGGCGCGTGATGCCGGTGCCTCTACGAGAGAACACTCGAGACTCGAGACGGCGCTGTCTGTCGTATTCCCCCTCCCTCGGACTCGGAAGGAGTCCATCGGGGGCTGTGAGTGGCCCAGTCTTCAGGGAAAGGGAGAAAACGATGGGGATCAAGTTTGGTTGGGAACAGAGCTCGAGCTAAGTCGAAGCTCGGATCGAGTTTGGGTCTTTGGTTTGGTACCTAATGATGTCAGATGCAGCTCTGGATCTTCCTCTTGATGACCTGGTGACAGCCTAACACAGACAGACACAGACAGACACCAGAGTCTAGCCATCGGCCCACCTGCTTCATCTGTCATTTATTATGCCCCCCCGCCCCGGGTTCAATTATGCCCAAGCTTTGATCAGAGCCAGGCCAAGTGGGGACTCGTTTTAGGGCGAAGGAGTTTTTTCGGTCGAGCCTGATAAATGCCTGCTCCTGCCTCGTCTGCCCGCTGAATGCCTGGACAGGCCTGTAGAGACAGTGGAGGCAGACGGGCAGACAGACGGGCAGGCAGACGGGCAGAGACCTGGATAATGGGACGGGGGTTTGGATCACCATGGCGTCATTGGCTCGCCTTGGGTCTCGGCAGTGCTATTCGAGGTATTCGAGACACCATTCGCTCCATTCGCTCCGTTCGCTCCATATCTCAATCGGCTCCATCTGCCGGGGGAGGAAGGGGGAAACACTGCGTTCTGCGGCCCCCCCCTATGACCCCATCTGCAGTGATACGTTGCGATTCACGGTGGTGACTCTCGAAGTCAAACCTGGCAGACTGGGCCACGACCTGACCCGGCTTCCTAGGGACGGCCAATACTTCTCTCTGGTATGGAGGAGTCGGCACAATGGGACGGGAACTTTGAGGACCAGCCCGTGCCCGTGCCGACGTGCCAGGCGTGAGTGAAAGGGCGCTCAGTAGTGCGTCACGGGCATTCCGGGACATGAGGTGGCCTGTGGGGCAGGGCAGAGCAGAGCAGGTTGGCCCGATGGAGGCCGCGACGGCGAGACAAAAGTGCTGAGCTGAGGCGTCGATTGTGCTTGAGTGATTGACTGGAATTAAGTGGTGCGGGGTTCGGGTTCAAGTCCGGGGTGAAAGAAAGGTCTGAATGCCTCGGAGCCATCTGCTATTGAGGACGAATTGCTCAACAGACCAAGTTCAAGTGCCGTGAGGATCAATGTCACCCCGTGAATACCTTACCTTGAGGTAAGGTACCTTAGGTTACGTGCAGTCAGGATAAGACACAGAAGACTCTCAGCAGGTTCCACGTCCCCAGTCCAAAGTCAGGTACCAGAGTCGCTGACTGAGGTCCAATCAGCGAATCAGGAACTGCACTTGTAATGCAGGGATATGTGGCGGGGTTCATTGGCTGACGTCAAATAAAGTCATCTCATTGGCTCATGGTGTAAACAATTCGGCGCGTCGACGCGTCTCATCGCGTCACAGGCCGACTTCACAGGCCCTCAGGCGCATCTCAACAAGGCAGATCTGGTCACCGACTGCTGCATCGAATTTGGCGCCTACCACCACATCCAATCGATCCACGCACCCTCCCACGACGTGTAACGCGACGCCGGCCGTACGCCATCTCGTCTTTTTGTCTTTTTGGACGAGCTGATCGGCAACCACTCTGAAGATGAATCGTTCGTTGTGAACGCATGCAGCCTGCCCAAGTTCAACCGCGACTTGGGATTTCTCTTCCCCTCTTCCCCGTGTCTGCAGATCCCAGCACTAGTCATCCTGAGACGTGCGCAGGAAAATCCCATTCCCGCTGCGTCCGCTCATCGAGATCGCGCATTGCCGTCATCCTGTTCCTGTTCCTGCTCCTGCTTGCTCTTGCTGCTGCTCCACTATCATCATCATCTTCCGCCACGAGTTCCGGCTCCAGCCTCCAGAACTCGAGGCTCAACAGATGGGCTTGCACCTAGCTCAGATAAACTCGATCAGCGAACGCCTCCCAAACTTACAGCACTTCTTAGCACCATCTTGGCTTGAACAACCCCGCCTGCCGGTTTCCGTTCACAGCTTTGAGGGGCAAGACGAACAACTCAAGACAAACGTCTCGCCTGTTCACCTCTCGTCGCGACGGTGGTCAAGTCAAGTTGGCCGGCAGTCTATCAAAAGCCAAAACCGACTCGTCTCGCTCTTCAACATCTCCTTCTCTCACTCACATACGGACGCGCGCGCTTTCTCGGACAAATGCCACAGTCCAGCCATTGCAAGGCAGCTGAGCATCCACTCCGCTACCCACCTCACCCCGTCCCACCTCCCATCTACCGGCTCAGGCCATCGAGCGTGCCAGCGTGCCAGCTTGTCCAGCTTGCCCAGCGTGCCAGCGACGGAGCGCGTCCAGCTCTCCTCTCACACCCATCCCCGGCCCAGGCCTTATCCCTGTCGCGCCCGGCCTCGCTCCTGCCCTAACCTGGCTTGCCTGGCCTGCTCTTCGTGTCAGCCCGCGCAGCCCTCATCCAATCCTCGGTCCCCGCTCTCTCCCTCGCCCCACCAGGTCTACGTGCTTGGGGCCTTGAGACCACTGGCCCTTCGCCTTTTTCTGGCAAGTCACGTCTCTCTGGCTGGCTGACCATTTTACTTGGCCCCCGGCTTCCCCACCCATCCAGGAAGGAAGCGTCCACCGTCCAGAACGCAGCACGCAGCACGCAGAAAGCGCCGCCGAAGGAGGTGTGCACCACCCACGGCTCGCGCTTGCCCAGTCTCGCGCACCCTCTGGATCATCCACGTCCACTTCCACATCCACTCTTCACTCCCGCTTCTCCGTTTGCTCTTTCACGTCCTGCAGCTCTCCTTCTCCCCTCTTTTCACATCACCACAACCCCGTTTCCAAACCTCGACTCTACCCTTCGAACTCGACCCGACTTGCACATTTGCTTCGACAAACGCGTCTCCATCATCTCGACTTGCAACACGTTCCCACTTCGAAACATCCCGCCGTAGTTACGCGCTCGGTTAGCACATCGCAATCCATTCAAACCACCAAGATCGCGATCCGTCCAGCCCGCTTCGCACATCACAGACCCATGGTCAAAGACAGCCCCTTGCTTCCACGACCCACCCGTCATTTCAAAGACTAAAGACCCAGGTGAGCACATGAATCTCTTCTTTTCTCTGACCCTCCCTTGGTCATGCATCTCGTTTCCCCCAAGCCGCTTGCACAAGAACCAAGGAACACGGCCTGTCGACGCTTGATTCCATATCCAAACGTCTTCTCCCTCGACATATTAGACCCGACATCCGCGCGCCCCTGCTAATCCAGAACCTCAAAGACCACCACAACGTGTGTTATCGGTCAAACTGCGCCAATTCGTTCGTCAACTCGCTAGGACCCCCGACGACAAACGCCTTCCCGACCCGAGCACAGCGGTCGACATGGCCAGACCGACGCGTCTAGCCGGCGGCGCCCAGGACACTTTCCAAATCTTCCGCGACGACTACTACGAGAACTTTACTCCCATGATGAGCCACGCACCCATGCCCGCCGTCTCCAAACCCCCTCGAAGGCCGTTGGCTTCCTCCAACAGCAACGTCGTCCTCAACCCCCCTTCTTCTTCCTCCTTTCGACAGTCGCCTGTTAAGGGGGCTCACATGAACAGCGCACCATTGAACTCGCTTCAACCCGCACAGAGAAACCGTCTCGGCATGGTCACCATGGCACCGCCGTCCTCCAGGTCCGCCAACACGGATTCCCTTCAGAAGAAACCCTATCTTTCCAAATTCAAGACGGTGGCCCAAAAGCCCGTCACCGATGCCGCCTTCAACTACGGCAAGGAAAACGTCCAGCCACAATTGTTTCCCGCGCCTCCCACGATGAACCTCGATGCCTACTTTATGCCGTCTCAGAAGACCCCTGGAAAGCATGGATTGATGGATGCCGCTCCTATCAAGGAGGCAAGACCTGTGAAGAAGGCAAAGCTGGACGAATCCGGTCTCCCGCCCCACGACTCATTCCCGCCCATTACCGACGACGGCAACAAGCCCGGACACAGTTACGCGCAGCTGATTGGTATGGCCATTTTGCGATCCCCCCTCAGGCGCCTTACGTTGGCCCAGATCTACAAATGGATCTCAGATACATTCAGATTCTACAAGGCAGAGGATGCTGGCTGGCAGAACAGCATCCGTCACAACCTCAGCCTTCACAAGGCATTCATCAAGGTTGAGCGGCCTAAGGACGACCCTGGCAAGGGCAACTACTGGACGATTCAGACAGGCATGGAGCAGCAGTTCATCAAGGAGAAGCCTACCCGCAAGACAGCTTCCACCGCTGAGAACCTGCCCGTCATGTCCACTCGCCTTGAGCCCTCTCGTCCCGTCTCGATGCCTCTCCCCGAGCCGACCCTGCCGCCACCTGCGCCCGTCAGCCGCACTACGTTGCCTCCGCTTCCCACTTCGCAGGCCACCCTGCCTGCCGAGATTTCGTCGGATGCCACAATTCCCATCTCTGACCCTGTTGGACCTGACGACGGCGTTGACAAGGGCCTCGAGTCGGACGCACACTTCGAGCGCCACATGTACTCGCCCATGCCTGCCGCCATGCACTCGTCGCCTCCCGTTCCTCGCTGTGTGGGCTCCCACAGCCGCACGCCGCCGCCCGCAGCTCGCATTCTGGCCACGTCCTCCATCAACCGTTCACATAAGCGCAAGTTTGCCTCCATGGACGACAGTGGCTACATCTCGTCTCTCGAGTCCTCTGCTATGCGATCCACCAAGCCTGGTCTGTTGACATCTGAGGCTGACCGCCCGCGATCGAAGCGTGGCCGCACGAATCGCGAGGGACGGGCCGAGACGGAAATCGCTCGTCTTCGGGCATCTTCCTACGACAGCCCCAGCAAGGGACGCTCGTACAATGCTCTGCCTCCCCCTTCTTCGTCTCCTTTCCGTAACACTGAGGGTCAGATGCTGCCGCCTCTGACGCCGGCCATGAAGCTGAAGGCTCCGCAGCGGGTCCCGCCCTCGGCCTCGCCGAATACCAACCTGCAGATTCACCGCGATCAGGTCCGTGCCATGCTGCAGTCACCGCTGCGTAAGATGACTGGCGCTGGCGATGAGAGCACCCCGTGGAGCCCTGCCTTCAACCTCGAGCACTCACTTTACGATTTCAACAACATGAACTATCCCGACCTCGATATTTGGCAGGACCTGGACGAAGGCATGTTTGCTGGCGCCGCGGCCTATGAGTCACCGTGCAAGAAGTCGACCAAGCGTCCCCGCATTGAGCGTACTCAGTCGGCTAACGCCCTGGCCGATATGACCAGTGCGGCCAACAATGGATCGATCACATCGACGCCTTTCCTCAAGGCACCCGCGCAGGCCATCTCCTGGGAGACACCGAGCAAGGTGTTCACGGGACTTGATTCATCTCCTTCCAAGCCATACAGCATGCAGTCGCCCAGCAAACGAGCCTCGCCACCCAAAATGGGCTCTCTGTACGACATGCCTCCCGATGGCTTCTTTCCTAACATGCTCGATGACCCCAGCTTTCTCATGGAGGACGGCGAAAATTACCCTCTCGACATGTGCCAGGGCTTTCAGAAAATCGGTTCGGGCTCTCAGCCGACGGAGACCAAAGCGCCCGCCAAGCCCATGCTTCCCCGGAGCTACACCACTCGTTTCTAACGAAGAGCGTGAAGGCTAAAATAAAGAAAACGGTGACGAGGGCCAGGGGCCACGATCGGCTTCCACTAGGACGTAGACGACTTTTTACGATGCAACGAGAAACACGGCACTCGACATGCTGTCAGCGGTCGAGCTGCTTTCACATTGGACGGACAGCAGGGCCGACCCACACCATTAGAGGGTGTCGGATAGGCTTCGCGGCTTTCCTTGCTGTTCATGATTTTTTCCTTTACAGTTTTGGAGTAATGACGATAATGACGGATGGGGGAGACACACACAATTGAGTACCGACCGAATGGATAGTTTGCATGACGCAGCACCGAATTTGTCTTTGTATGTTTGTTTTTGGGTTGCGGAACACTTGGGTTCCCTGTGTCTGGATCGGATGGATGGTTGGCGTTTGGGTCTGGCTGGTTTGCGTTGGCTTAACAGGTAGGCCTGGGATAGGCAATGGTGATACCATCGCTGGATGTGTACAGCTGTATTCTCCGTTTCGGGGTAGTTTTTACGTTGACTGTTTATTTGACCACGTTTTTCGTACTTGAATCGTTTGATTTGACCAGCTTGACACATTCTGGTATGACTCGATACCACCTGGTTGGATGTATTTGACTCGATCTGGGTGACTCGACCTCACTTGACCTCGTTCAAGCTGAGTCAACCTGCCCGGATAATACCAGATCTGAAGTGCTAGTTCAGGTAGGTAGTCTGGCTGGACGCAGCGAATCCCTGTTTGAAATTGACTCGAGCGAGTTGATTCGCACCAGCCCAGCTCTGACATGCTAACGCCACCAGCGCCGATTTGCCCACATGGCTCATTATGGGCGTTCATCTCAGTTCAACATCGTTCAGTGACCTTGGACCCATGCACAATACAATACTCGACCAATGGTAGTGGAAGGGGTATCTTGTTGAAGCATGGCTCAGCCGTCCATGTCTTTCTGCGGCACGTGGCTGCTCTATATAAATCCTGAACACAAAATACCAAAAGAAAAGCAGATGGACCTATGCAAACGCCTGATCCTTCCCCGTCCCTGCAAATATGAAACACAACACATAGCCTGACGCGAGATAGGATGTTGGTTCAGTTCAACCTTCTCACTGATCGCGTCGCTTGATGGAAAGCTCCCGCTTGATTGCCCCAGATGACTTCCTGCGAATCCCAATCATGGATGCCGTCTTGACGCCTCCTGCCAGCCTTGTCGCTGAAGATGCGCTCCCCTGGTCTGATCGTGCCGCCTCCACAGAGCCCGCAAGGCCCTAATAGATGCCCATCCGCGAGGCCCAGCCGCCGCTCTCCTTCTGGTTGACGCTGATCGAGTAGGGGAAGGGGTTCGCGCCCTGGGCCGTGATGGGTGGGATGTGGTCCTTGTGGGCGTTGGCATGCGTGACGATCTTCATGACCGTTGCGAGGAGGGTCTGCTCCATTGCCTTGCGGACCTTTGCGCGTTCTGTGCGATGGTCAGCACATCTGGGCCGCCGTAACAGTCCATTTCTAGCAGCAGAGGGGAAGCTATGCCCCCCCGCCCCCCCCCCCCCTTTTTGTCAAGGGAACCCAAGCTTTAGAGAATGGGGAAACATACCGCTTTCAGTCCGCGGCTCGGCAACAGTCACTCTCACCGTCCACGTCTCCCAGCAGACCTCGTCGTCGCCACCGCGTCCGACGAGCCATGCCTTGCGGCGGCGGCGCTCGAAGAACTGCACCGTCACCTGGCCGCGGCCGTCGGCGGGGGCGGCGTCGAGGTGGCGCAGGCGCTGGTCGATGAGCGTCTCGAGCTCAACGTCGTCTACGTGCGGCAGGGTGAGGTCGAGGACGTCGCGGGTGCGCGGGGTCAGAGCGGGGAAGAAGCGGTGGAAGAAGATTGTGTGGAGGATGCCTTTTTGATAACACCTGGTTAGCTTCATGAAGTAAGGGTCGTGGAAGTATTGAGTTGGTGCTTGGTGGGTGGGAAAGGGCGGCGTCATCGGAGGGATGGAGGGGGGGGGGGGCGGGGTTTAGAGGGCGAGAGCGACCGTCCCGAACATACCTTTTACGACATCGCGAACCGACGCCGGGTCGGCAAAGGCATCGAGCATGAACTCAGGGGGACTGCGTTGGTCCATGGTCGTTTCTGATCTCTGTGTCGCCGGCGAGGTGACAGCGGCGGTCGTGACAAAGACGGACATGGCATTGGATGAGGTGGTTGAGGATGGATGGGGTCAGCTCGCGGCGCGCCGCAGGGCAGAGGCATGTGGGCAGGTGGGCTGGGCATGTGGGCATGAACGGGAAGAGGGGCAACCCGATCCCGGATTCGTGGGGTGAGAGAGATAAGCACTTTGGCCGGGGAGTGGGCTACCAAGGCTACTTATCAGAAGCTGCTTACAGCAATGCGATGACCTCAGTCGGATGCAACTATCGGGTCCCCCGACCGCGCGACCTCAAGCTGTCGTGCTCCAAGCCGTCCACTGAGTACACTACAGCATCACCGTCCACCAAGAAACCCTCGGAGCTGTCGCCACGCCATGGACGCCTCAATCCCGACGCAGATCGCTGAGACGATCCAGACGGCACACATCAACCGCGCACCCTCTCCGACTCATGACCTCAACCCGTCGACCGCAGCTTCAGAGAAGCGTCCCGTCGATATCGACCTCGACCTCGACTCGGCATCCGATGACGGCATCGACGAACTCGAGGATGACATTCCCTACAGCGTCCTCCGACCGCGCCGTCGCTCCCATAACCTCCCGCCAATGCCCGATCTGCGCTTTGAGCAGAGCTACCTCAACAGTGTCGCCAAGGCACAATCTTGGCAGGGCGTCGCGTGGATCACCACAAGAGACCAGGTACGTGGCTGGGAGAAGGTACCTATGCTACGATCACGAGAGTGGTGCTGACTCTAGAAAATTAGGTCCTGATGCCGCTGGTGCAGGGCGTGGTGTACAACCTCTTCCTTCTCGGATGGCAAAGCTGGAACCGCAACGCGCAGATCCACGGGAGCTCCGTCGGGGCGAAGGTAAGGCGGTGGTGGTATGGCGTCAACAAATGGGCGATACCAACGCCAATCAGGAGGTAGCTGCAGCATGGGATGAACCAGGGACAGCGACGGCGATAGGCGACGGACAGCGATCAAGCAAACTGTATTCATAGCATGCTATTAAAACACCATCGCCCCTAGCGGTGTTCTCTTCTGGATAGTAGGACCGTCACGCTGCACGCTGCAGCGTTGGTCATCGTAAAAGTGTCTAATTCGTGACGAATATGCGGAAGCCAATCCTTGGTCGCCTCAAGTGGATGTTATCTTTAATCCGGTCATCCTCGTCCAAACCGTCCGTCCTTTTCCATAACGCCGATTTAAGCCTGAGTAATATAACGCCTCCATAGAACGCCGTCATCCTCTACTGAGTCGTTCCAGCATCCACGGGCACAGCCGCCGCGCTCTTTTCCGGGCTTCCTCTAAAAGCCAGGGATGTTGGAGCCGGAAGCGCCACAATCTCGGGCTCCGGTGTGCGATCCGTTTGAAAGCTCTTCGGAGTCGGGACCTTTTGATCGTCCTGTTCCACTTGCCGAAGTTCTTCCTTGCCTTCAGGAGACGGTGTTAGGTTGGCCGCCTTCGCTGTGTCCTTGGGGGTTGACCGCTTAAGCTTCAGCTCTACTATGAGCTCCTGTCGCGGCTGATCTTCGAGGTCATCCTCCACCATGGCCTCATCATCATCGACACCATCATCCTCATCCTCCTCGCTTTCTTCGGGCTGGTGATCGTCTGCTTCTTCTTCTTCATCATCGCCAAGGTCAGGCTCGCTGATGTCGTCGTCGTCCATCTTATCAGCCGAGTAGCCTCGGGACCTGCTGCCCCTGCCCCTGGCCCCTCCATTGCCACCGTAATTGACCGCTGCAGAACGCCTGGGCCTGCCATTGGCGCTGATAGCATTCTCCTCCGGATCATCACCCTGCACGCTGGGTGCGGCGCTGCTGGTGCCCTCAGCCTCCAGACGGTTGGGCGCCCGCACCTGACGTCCGCTCGCAGTCGTGAGGGGGCCTGCCAATTCAGCGGGTGTGTGGGTGCCAGTATTGCGTGTAGACCGGCGTGTAGAATCCGTGAAAGAACCATCCTCTTCATCAGAGTAGGTGTACTTGACGCGCTTGCCACGTGTGCGTCCCTCATACAGAGAGAAGCCAGGTGAAGGCCGCTTGAATCGATTTCTCTGCGCCTGGCGATACTCGCGTCGACGGCGTTTCTGTTTTTTTGTCAGCATGTGAGTCAAGTCTGCAAGAGATCATGTTACAACCTACCTCTTCTGTGGCCTCGAACCTGGGAATGGCCGCAAGCATCTGCTGAGCAAGCTTTTTCGCCTTGGGCCCACCATCCTTGGTCTGCAGTTTTTCGGCCAGTGCGTTCAGCTCTTCGATTGAACCGGCGACGGATAACCAGACTCGATTGAAGCTCGCGGGGTTGCCCTCGCGATAGACGCGGAAGGCGGTATCATCCAGGCCCTCGACCAGGAAGTAGCGTCTTTTGTCACTGTCAGAGCCCCACGGCTGGACGGATAGTGGTTGGTTCATGTCGTCCTCGTGACGGTTCTGTTTGTATGATTTGGTTATGACGGCCTTGATGGCATCTGAGGCGGATAGGGACCAGAGAATTAGAGCGCGAAGAACTTTGAGCTAGAAGTAAACACGGTTAGCGGCTGGTTCCTTAAGAGCGCGCGCAGAGCGCATACCCTCTGAGCGTTGTTCATGTCATTAAAAGTGACACCGCCGGACAAGGGACTCTTGCCCTCCCAAGCTTTAGGCCACTGGTTCCTGTGGCTGCTGATGGCGTCCTCCAACGCGCGCATGTAATGACCAGGCCTATTACCAGGTTAGCATGTGTTTCGTGACTGTCGATTGAGGTGTGCGACGCACTTGACATCTTGCTTGCGATTGAGCAGAAGCCCCAGTATGGCGCACAAAAAGTTCTCGACTCTCTGGCCAGGTGGGCTGTCGCTAATGTCGGTCTCGAGTTCTTGTGGACCAAAGTTGGCGAGCGACTTGGGCATGGCTTCGTTGAATCGACTTCGGAACATGACAATGAACTAACCGGACAATCGCATGTTAGCAATATAGCCCAACGACACGGCGCGCGCCAAGTTGTCGCGTCCATCGCGAAAGGAGACGCGTTGGATACGCACAGCGATATCAGGGTTGTCGGCGAAGACGAATTCATGTGGGGGAGACGGCGATCGTTTGCGGGGAGGCGGCGATGCCTCCTTGTTGGCCGCTGCCTTCTTGCCCTTGGGAAGCTTTGGAAAGAACTTGGTGATGCCCTTTTTGGGCGGCGAGGGAGGGTTGTCGGACTCCATGTCAGAGGGTGCTGGTGACAGCGAGGACAAAGATGAAAGGTCGGAAGAATCGTCCGCCATTTTTGCAACGGTTTGTCTGAGTCTGACGCGTGGAAAGAGGCGGTTGTGGAAGACGCTTCTGGTTGTGAGGAAGGAACGCGTGCGACGTGTCGGAGGAAGGTACGAGTGAAGAGGTACCTAGGTGTGGTGGTGGGTGGAGCACGGGGGGTGGGTTAGGGACGTGATGATGGAGGAGGGAGGTTTCGACCCGCCAGCAGTCAAAGTCAGAACTAAATGAACATGGCCCAGTTGAGCCGCACCTATCTAGCTATCTTCCAGATGTTTTGATAGGCTCAAATTCTGGGTAATTCTTTCTTTCCGACACCAGATATCTGTCCCCTTCCCGTCGTCTTGATGCAACTAACCCTGAGGATCAAGCCATTCCATTTCCTTTCATGCCGATGCTTAAGCAGTCTTGAGGTTTTTGCGACGTTAAGTCAGGGCCACTGCATCGTCTGGAGTCCCATGTTCAATCGATGGAGAGAGTGCTGAATTTGGCTGAGCTGGGGTCACAGACGGTGGCCAAGACCCACATCCACCACTTCAGGAGGGTAATATAGACCGTTTGTGCCATGTCCGTTGCCACAAATAGCCTTCGGATGAAGATGGTGGCATCTCTCTTTTCCCGTTCTCGACATGCTTAGCAAACCCAGTGTCATGGTGATTTCCGAATCATCGTTCCTGGATGGGCACCTGGTCGGGAGACTTGGCAGGGATGCTGGTGTACGCTGCACAAATCCCACCGGGCACGAGTAGCAGCGAAGCCACCAGTTCGCGCTTCCGATCAGACCTGAAATAGGCCCGTCGAAGCGAGGCTATCCAGACATGGAAGTCACAGCCGCCTTCACCTGGCACCCAGCTTTCCACGATGCACGCACATCCACGACACTGCTCGAGAGACGCTACCTCAGCGCAGCGTAACGCCCTGGGGCCAAGTCGTTTGTCGTCGTTGAGCTATAATCAGACAGTACCTTCAACTCTCTGAAGACCGGTTGAAATGGAACGGAAGGTCTCTTCTTCAGGTTCAGTCGAGTCGAAAGGGAGTGAGACACGCATAGTAATCATGCACATCTTGCAGAGCGCGGCCGTCAATTCCACTCATTGGTCTGCACCATCAGCAGGTGATCATGGATTTGCTGGTGGGTGAGTGTTCGTGCAGCCTTGCCAGTCGAGGGGAAGTGTACCCTCACTTGAGGCTACCAAGCCCATCGCAGCCCTCCACTTGGACTAGCAAGCGTCTTCTCTACCGATCGTCGCTAGATCCCATCGCAAACGTTCGACCATCTCAGGAGGCTCTACTGAGTACTCAAATGCCACGACGCATGATTGAGATTGTGCACAGGCTCTGCCGATTGACATTGATCGCTCGCCCCGAGCTTCTTGTCGCTTGATGGCTGCCTTTGCAGTCATTCAACGTCTACGTGTCGTGTTAGCCAGACGCATTCCAAGAAATCGAGCGCAGTAAAATGCAGCAGTTTAACTTGTAGCTCACAGCCATGTGAACCAGACAAACCGAGCGTGCCGGACGCTTCAGATACAAGCCGCCTGACAGATACTCGAGTGGGAATGAAGTAACAAGTAAGTGAATTCCAGTGCTGAGCGATTATCTGACGTTGGCCATTCTGAGCGACACCATATCGCTTTCGTCATGTCGTTGCAGAAACGGACCAGATGTGGTGAGGCAGGTGAGGTTATCGCGGTTTGGGATTCCACACGTTTGAGAGGGGTACGCCCATGTGCTGACTGGCTGAAGATGGGCGACGGAAAATGGCAGTGCCCCACCAGGCGCCCACACGTAACTATGCCCAGGTCTGAAAGAGTGGGTCGAATGGGCGAAATTCACCCAGGTCACGTGGGCGGCACTGGCCCGTTTGGTTGCCCACAACTCTCTGAGAAAAATCGCTACCTTTGACCGAAATACCCTAACCTCCGTCCATCACCAACTCATTCCGCCGCACAGGAAGTCAAGATGGGTCGCGTCGTAAGTGCCGCCTCGATTTGCAACAACATGGCCATTGGTATTCGAGTCGCTGGATTGTCCTCGGGGGACGGCAACGAATTTCGACTACCGAACCTCGACGGCGCCTCGACTCGAATATTTTCTGGCCCTGCAGCTGCAACTTCAACACGGGAGGATAACGGGCACTGACACAACATCCCACAGATCCGCAACCAGAGAAAGGGCCGTGGCTCGATCTTCACGGCCAACACCCGCCTCAACAAGGTGAGAAGCGAATCGACTCGTCCTGCCCCGCGAACATGGTATCGGGACGAGAAATTCCCCTACACGAAGGACGAGATTTCCTAACCATCACGATCACAGGCCCCGGCCAAGTTCCGAACTCTCGACTACGCCGAGCGCAATGGCTACCTCCGCGGAATCGTGAAGGAGATCATCCATGACCCCGGTCGTGGCGCGCCCCTCGCCAAGGTCACCTTCAAGGACCCCTACAAGTTCAAGCAGCACACCGAGACCTTCATCGCCAACGAGGGCATGTACACCGGCCAGTTCGTCTACGCCGGCAAGAACGCTGCCCTGACCGTCGGCAACATTCTGCCCCTGAGCTCCATGCCCGAGGGTACCGTCATCTCCAACGTCGAGGAGAAGATTGGTGACCGTGGCACCCTTGCCCGTACCTCCGGCAACTACATCACCATCATCGGTCACAACCCCGATGAGGGCAAGACCCGCATCAAGCTTCCCTCTGGTGCCAAGAAGGTCGTCCACAGCCGCTCCCGTGGCATGATCGGCATTGTTGCCGGTGGTGGCCGTACCGACAAGCCTCTCCTGAGTACGTACTGCCCGGTCTCGTGAGAGAAAATCGTAGAGAAGAGCAGACTTACTGATCCGTTCCACAGAGGCTTCGCGTGCCAAGCACAAGTTCGCCGTCAAGCGCAACTCGTGGCCCAAGACTCGTGGTGTTGCCATGAACCCCGTCGACCATCCCCACGGTGGTGTAAGTAGCAGCGCTCGCTTTATGCTCGTGACAGAAGACGCTGACAGCACCAACAGGGTAACCACCAACATATCGGCAAGGCCTCCACCATCTCTCGTTACGCTGTTGCTGGTCAGAAGGCTGGTCTCATCGCCGCCAGGAGGACGGGTCTGCTCCGTGGTACCCAGAAGGTCAAGGATTAAAAGGTTGGCTAGGATGGTATCCATGGTTCCATTGGGATGGTGTTACGCGGTTGGCATCTTTCGAGGTACTCGCGAGGGCAGAAAAACTCGTAGCTCTGGTGGCAAGTACCATGACATTTCACGCATTGAGAAACCATGCCCCGAATGTCAGCGATGTGTGTCGGATACCCCGCGAATACAAATGTTCACGACCCAAGGAAGTGATCCTGGGAGACCGCTGTAGGGATGTGCCGGGCAGAAAGCGCGTTGGGATTGCGCAAGCTGGGCCCCTCGAACACAATCTTCCGTCAGTGCTCGCTAAACTACACCTATGGTGAAATCAATCAGCCGAACTCCCACCTTGCCTACATCCCCACCAATGACACCACTCCCACCTCGCGGCTTGATCAGCCCAGTTGAGGTTGGGCCATTGATTCACGATGCTGCCATGGTGTCCGTCGATAACACCATCTACAGACTTCGCTCCTTCCATATTCGATTGCCACTGCGTGGATGCGTTGATGCAGACCACCTCACACAGTAAAGAACAGGCTCTTCTGTCGTGATTTCCATCACCAACTGGTTTGAATGAGACCAACTTTGTTGTTCAATGCATTGGTCATGCAGGGCATTGGTAAAAAGGCGCTGTTTGGCCGGCACATGAGTCAAGGTTCTCACTATTGTATTTCATCGAGTTGCTTCTCAGAGTTGAGGTCCATGGCGTGCTTGAGGATGCTCGCCTAGGAATTCCTAGGCCTTTGTGGAGAGAAAGAATCCTGGTCGCCACCGGTCGTGGGCAACGATGCTGTCGAATGAGGATCAACCGAGGGTGCATCCGAGGAACACATATTGCTGTTCATTGGATGTGAGGCAACATCTGAGCTGTCAATCACTTAGTCCTGCTGGTCCAAGGCTTTTCCACAGGCTCGAATAAGATTTCGAGTTTATTTCTCAGAAGGAGTCGCTGCTTGGATCCCTTTCAGATATGCCATTGGCGCGATCAGAAAGTTGCCCTCATGAAAGTCGCGCTTGATACTGAATGTCACAGCTGGGTGGTCTATTGTGCCATGGAGCAGCCTAGTGTGCCGGTCAACGTTCATCAGTCTCACTCATACCTCTTACTCTCAGAATAACTCACCACGGTGGCATGCAACCCCTCCTTGAAAAAATAATTGTTAATGTGGAGTCCTGACCACAGAACGATGGGAGACGCCGATTGCCGGGCGGGGGCAGGCAGAAGAAGGGAATGAATACCTTACTTGACAGGCGTCCTGTGTTGAATGGCCAGGGTGCTCAGAAAGCTGCCCCACGTCAGCACCAGCGACCCCTCGATGTTTAAGGGATTCTGCACCCCACCTCCAAGTTTCCCTCAAACAACCCCGCCATCGACATCAACACCTGCAAATTTCTCCCATCCCTCCAACCCTCAAATACGCCAATTGATCATCATGGCCGCCACAAATGAATACAGCCTCCTCGTCCTGGAGAACCCTCTTCTCGGTATGTTCTACATGGATCATATTTCTACCCTTGAAAGGACCCCAGCTAACCCCTCACCTACAGACATCCAGGCTGTCGGCAACCAGGAGCTTCTTGACAAGTACAAGCTCAAGGCCAACGACGCCATCCTCGCCTCCGATGAGCACCTTAGCATCTACGAGGACCTCCTCACCAACTATGACGCCAAGCTGATCGCCGGCGGCGCAGCCCAGAACTCCGCCCGTGGCGCCCAGTACCTCCTGCCGCCCAACTCCGTCGTCTACCTCGGCGGTGTCGGCGACGACAAGTACGCCGCCATTCTTCACGATGCCGTCAAGGCCGCGGGTCTCCGTGTTGAGTACCGTGTTGACCCCAAGACCCCCACCGGCCGTTGCGGTGTCGTCATCACCGGCCACAACCGCTCCATGTGCACCGAGCTCGGCGCTGCCAACACTTACGCCATGGACCACATTGACCGCCCCGAGATCTGGCAGCTCGCCGAGAACGCCGATTTCTTCTACATCGGCGGCTACCACTTCACCGTCTGCCCCGACGCCATCATGAAGCTCGCCCGCGAGGCCGCCGCCAAGAACAAGACCTTCGTCCTCTCCCTCTCCGCCCCCTTCATCTGCCAGTTCTTCAAGGACCCCCTCGACGCCGCCGTCCCGTACTGCGACTACATCATCGGCAACGAGACTGAGGCCGCTGCCTTCGCCGAGTCCCACGGCCTCCAGTCCGCCGACCTCAAGGCCCTCGCCCGTGAGGTCGCCAACCTGCCCAAGGAGAACGCCAACCGCAAGCGCGTCGTCATCTTCACCCAGGGCACCGAGCCCACCCTCGTCGCCGTCCAGGGCGAGGATGAGGTCAAGGAGTACCCCGTCAAGGCCATCGAGCAGGAGAAGATCAACGACACCAACGGTGCCGGCGATGCCTTTGCCGGCGGCTTCCTCGCCGGCCTCGTCGAGAAGAAGTCCCTCGCCGAGAGCATCGACCGTGGCCAGTGGCTCGCCAAGCTCTCCATCCAGGAGCTCGGTCCTTCGTAAGTTTTCCTCCCCACCTGGCGTGTCCCCATGTCACGTATACTGATCATCCCCAGGTACCCCTTCCCCAAGCAGACCTACGAGTCTTCCTAAATTAGTCGAACCTGAAAGGCATGGCGATTTGTAAGCCTCCTCGCTCGAAGCAGAGCCGGGGGGTTCCAGGATAGGGCGAGGCGTTGCAGGTTCACAAGAGGGAAACAGGTTTCAACAACAGGCGTTTAAGCAACACCCACGGGAGGGAGGGTTCACCCACCATTTTGAGAACGGCGAGCGTTCTTTTTGCATCAACTTGCAAGCAGAAAATTCCCGGCCCAGATTCGAAAGATTCAATCACGGATCTCGGCCAATTTGTTCACCAAATTTCTATCATTTCCATTTTCCATCTATGGAAGACTCGACAGGGTTCCATCAGGCCGTCGCCTCTCCGAAATGGGAACAAGGAGCAGCCCGAGGACAGTTCTGTCTCTCCTCGCCATGTTCTCCCTCGCGTCTCGTGCATTGTGAAAGTGATGATCCGTACAAGTGGTGCTCCAAGTTGCCCCCACAATATTCCAGACACTTTGGATGCTGCGCCGATTCAACCTCGTGAGCATGTTAGCAGAATGTTCGCGTTGGGTGTGGAAATTTGGTACTCACAGCTCCAAAATACACCCACCAGCTTACGGTGCCCCCCTAGGCCCTGACAAAATATGCCTGCTAAGGAGGGGGGGTTTGTTGACAGCAGAAGCTCCTTCTGCTCGATATCGGGCCCGACTCTCGATGGAACACGCCTCTATCGTTTGACGCTTGGGTACCCATTAACATAGGGTCAAGACCGGAGATGCATCGAGCCAGGGTCGCGTGAACCCAGGGACGCGCCGCCCTTCAAAAGAAGCGCTGAAATGTGTGACAAGGCAGAGGCGCAAGGATGAAAAGCATGTAGCAACCAACGGCACGAGCACCAACAAAAGCTAGCGGGCGCGACGTTGGCTGTCGTCATCGCCGCCCTTGCGCGCGGCCTGGAGAACCATCTGATCGTAGCTGCCAGCATAGGCGTCCGTCTCGTTGGCGCTGTTCTTGATCAGGTTCTTGTAGTGGGTGGGGTCGTTGGTGCCCTGGAGAGGGCCGCGTCCAAAGGCAGTCAGAGGACCAAACTTGGGGTCCCAGTTGTAAGGAGTACTCTGGAACAGGCTGCTAGCCTGCGAGAAGGCGACGCTCGACGTGGGGAATCGTCCCTCGTGAGTGAAAAGCTGCTGCTCGTTGTTGTCGGCAGGGGTCGGGTGCGAGACACCATGGCTCTGAGATTGGGATGTAGAACGGCTGGCCTGGCTACTCTGGCCGTTTGTCGGCGGGAAGGGGCGAGCCCATTCGTCAGCACCAGTGGCCGTGTAATCCTGGCTGGTGGAGCGGGAAGCGGTTTTGGGGACATCGAAGGCCTGGAGCAGGCGAGTACGGTGGGCGGAGAGACCAACATCGCGTGAGCCGGTACCGTACTGCGGGTCGTGCTCCGCAAGGTTCTGGGCCTTGCCGTTGCCGTTGGAAAGCTGTCCCTGGAGATTCATGTTGTTGAATGCGCCGCCGAAGTCCTGGCCGTTGTGGTCGGCGCGAGAGTGGTTGGAGAATCCCCCAGGACGCGCAAGCTCCGCGGACCTCGTGTTCGGGGTAGGCTGATATACCATACTCCATGGCAGAGCAGGGAAAGCGCTGGCGCTGGCAGCGCCAAATGCAGATGGATCCCTAGGGCGCATACTACCAAACACTTCGTTGGCTGTGGTGGAGTGCATGCCGTAGGAAGACTCATCGTAACTCTGATGGTTGGAGGTGGAGTGATTGTCCATGGCTGAGTGTGTGTCAGGGGGCTGCATAAAGTCGTTGACCATATTCATGACTGCGCTGTTCTCGCTGAAGTCGTATTCAGTCGTGTTTATTGTCGTGTTCTTCGGCTGTATGGTCATCATCTTTTGGCCATAATGATCGGCACTAACACATTCGTTGCGGCCAGCTTCGAGCACTGCACCCGGACCATTGATCGAATGGTCACTGGCTGTGTTCTGACCTGCCTGGAGCGGAGCTTGGCCATAGCCAGAGACAGGCTGGGCAACATTTTCGGGATACTTGACGTAGTCGTCCGATTGCGAGTATCCCTGGGTTCCATACTGCTGGGCAGAGGCCTGCGTCTGGGTAGCGGCGGAGACGTCCTCAGCGTAGGAGAATACAAGACGATCCTCATGGAACGCGAAGGGAAGAGTTGTATCCTCAGTCAAGGCATAGCCACACAGCAGAATGTCCAGCATCCGGGCGAGACCAGCCTCCCAACCTTCCAGAATCTTACCATCGTAATAGTCGCAGAGGGGCTTTACGACATTGAGGTCTTGATTGAATGACAGACGGCACCTGGGTTCTAGGTTCGGATCGTTGAGAGGCAGAAGTCCAATGGCCATATGGTCCTCGGGCAGCATGTGCGGTGCGAGGCTCAAGCCGTCGCCGCCGTGTAGCTCGGCGATGAGGCTAAGGCATTCGGCGAGCAGCTTGGCAACCTGCTCAACAGGCACGTTCGACGGTGCCTTGCTGGCCTCAACACGGCAGGCGACGAGCCAGGATGCGTACATGCGCACGAGCGGTAGGATCAGGAGCTGTGTGGAAGTCGACTGGGGCCGCAGGCTGCCGTTCTCCGAAGATCCGTTTTCGACGTGAGCATCATCCCACTCGGCGCGTTCGACCTCCAGTGTTTCCAGCTCCGTCTTGAAGCTGTTCAGAATGGTGCCAAAAAAGAGAAAGTTGAGGCGCATGACGTTCGTCGGGTAAAGCGAGGTTTCGTTTTCTGAGACTTCGTTAGTATTACCACGACAATCTGTTGTCGGAGACTTGAGACGTACCAACGACCGACGTGCTCGCCACATAGTAAGCAGCCATATTGATCAGAACCATCTTCAAAAGCATTGCGGTTGCGTCAGGATCCCTAACCGCGGCGTCGAGACGATGAATAACCTCGGCCTCCAGCTCGCGCTGCTGAGGAAAAGGCTCACCGCGGTAGCAGTAGGCATGAAGCCGGAGGAACCACATCATAAGAGGGTCATAAGGTCCAGCTTGCTTGGGCATGCCAGATTTGACGGAGCTGAGGGTTGTCTTGAACTGCAGCTCGAGATTGTTAGTGGCGCGCGGGTGGGGTTCCTCGATAGCAAGAGAGCGGAAGAAGTGATAGACAATATCAAAGTCGCGCTTCTCGTCCAGGTAGATGATAGCCATCTGATGGTGCGCGTGGCCCACGGTCGGCTTAAGATCATGGGCGAGTTCGTAGTAGGTCAAAGCCAGATGGGTGCTGGGTTTTTTGTTGTGTCGCACTTGAAGTCGATACCGAACCAAGTCACCCAGCCGGATGAGAGTCATGTAGCAAGATTGAAGAGCCATGAGACGAATGAATGCAGGGACATCTTTGGTGCCCTCCTTTCCATTCTTGCCGTTTGAATCTTCAGCATCTTTATTTTCAGAGGAAATGCGTCTAGCAGCGACCTGAAGTTCGGGGATACCATAGCGGTTGGCAAGGCGTCGGATGTACTCCTCGTAAAAGCTCTGGGAAAGTTTGAGGAAACGAACGTAGGGCGTCTCGAGCTTGCTCTTAAGCACTACGAGCTGGGCCGTCCGTAGTCGGTTGAGTGAGTTTCGATACTCGCTGTTTACCAGGACGTGCGCCTGCCACAGGGTTTCCTCGACGTGCTCTTTGGCAGCATAGTTGTAGTCCATGAAGATGGTCTGCACGCAGAGCAGGCGCAAGCTTGATGATATTAACAACCATTTTTGGAAAGACATAAGATGAGACGAGAGACGAGAGATCAGAACTTACTGGGCAAGAATCTCGGCGAGTTTCTCGTAACGCGGGATGTTGCTCACATCCTCCTCGCGTCGGAGTTTTGTAACCTGGGAGCTCAGGAGTTTGCGGACCTTCTGAGCCTCACTACAATTCAAGGTGAGCACATGTTATACTAATTACAGTTTCCGGGCCAGACGGCACTTCGGGGGACTTACGTCCAAACATCCTCCACATTGGGCATCTGCTGTTGCTGCTCTTCTTCCGTGGGCTGGTTGGCCTGTTCGGCCTGCTCGGGCTTCTTCGCCAGCTTTATTGCCTCCGTCTGCTTGGAAGGGCTCGTCTGGCCAGACTGCTTGGAATTCTTCGATTGCTTTGCCTGGCGCGAGTGCCTCGAGGTCTTGGGACGATCAGACATGGTGGCGGGATTCGTCGCGTGTCAGCTTGGCAAACGTCGAGTGGGTGAGATTCGAGAAGAATGCGCGCGTCTCGTCAAAGAAGCAACTGGGCGTTTGCCGATGCGTCGAGGTAGGACAGCCAAGGGTCTGGTCGCCGTTGACCTCGATATCGGGTCTCGTAGCCTCAGGATTAAGGACGGTCTCGGGTTCGGAGTCGGGGGGATCGGATGTGATCGCAGCAGGTCGTGTGCTACGCCCTCACTCTACGGAAAGCTGACTGCGTGGTTTCGAGAGTTCCATAACCTCGTTCGTGGGTCTTGGGAGGAGGGCGATCGGGAAGGGACTGGTCCGAGGCAACAGCAGGTGATGAGTATGCGACGGCGGAAGGAGAAAACATTGGGCAATGACAGATATAGGAATATGCGACAAGACAGCGCCCAGAGGCACAAGGTGCGGACATTCAATAACAATAGTCCTGACAAGAGGGCGTGCGTCTGGTGGTACGACAAGGACTCTGAGTGGGCGTTGGGCGAAGCTCGCGATGTGTTTCCCAGCGTCGCGGAAACTCAAAGGCAAGAGACAAAGCTAGCCTCGACTAAATCCCCATGACCCTGATGTTGAATTCCTCTGCCCCTCAGGTACGCATAGATCACCACAGGGCTCGTGCGCATACGCTAAGCCATGCTGATCGTCCAGAGGCACTCCGACCATCTTCAACCCCACCAGCTCTCGTTAACAGCCTGCATTGCATGGACAGCCCAGTGACGAGGGGTACACCGCTGCTGTTGTGTGTTCTTCACTTTGCCATCTCATCTACATCACGGCAGTATTGAGAGAGATTTTGGTGTTTGTACCTGCCTTTGTCATTCAGCTTCTCTTTTCTGCCTGCATCAGACGACACATCACCAATCCCCACCTCATCTCGACTCAGTTGCTGGACAAGGGCTTGCAGGGTAATCTACCCCACCACAACCACTTGACAAGATGAAGCGCTCACGAGAGGCCGAAGACGAGCCAGACTCGGACTATGCCGTAGTAGACGACCAAGACAGTCCAGAGCCAGCTAACACAGATGATCTTCCCATTGCCAAAATCACCTACCTAGATCCATCAGAACAGAACATCACCGACAACAACGTCACCATGAGGTGCCATCTGCCGGGACATAAGGACGGCATGGCCTTCAGGTCATACGATGAGTATCAGTCTCACTATCACAAGGCACACACCAACCGCTGCCTCGAGTGTCGCAAGAACTTTCCTTCGTCACATCTCTTGAGCGTGCACATTGAAGAGTGTCATGACTCGTTTGTGGCGGTGAAGCGAGAAAGGGGTGAGCACACTGTACGTCTCCATCTCCCTCAGTCCTTGTTCAAAACGACTAACACAATGCTGCAGTTCTCCTGCTTTGTTGAAGGCTGTGAAAGAAAGTGCATGACGCCTCAGAAGCGCCGGATGCATCTCATCGACAAGCACATGTATCCCAAGAATTTCTTCTTCGCTGTCACAAAAGCAGGCATCGACGGCCGCAGCTCCCTCTTGATCGAGGAAGGACACCACCGACGGAGGTCATCTACAGGGAACTTCAACAACGCGAAATCACTCCGGCGAAGATCAGGTCAGCAAGAGGCAGCTACATCACCGGGTGAAGTCGGTCAGTCTACGACAGAGAGCGTCAAGCCGACACCAGCAAAGCCCCAAGTTAAGACGGGACATTCCGAACGTCCTGACACCGAGATGGAGGACCTGGCCGGGGCCATGTCTTCGTTGCAGTTCATTCCCAATGCCGTGCGATTTGGGAGAGGGGGTGGCAAGGCCGGCTTCGCAAAGAAGTGAGCAGCTTGGGGATCCGGCCGCGCGTCATCGAGAACGATGTGAAAGGGAGGGGAGCGTGTCAAGCATCACTGTCATGATTAGCGCCAGTGCCTTGATGATATCGGAGGTCAATTTGAAGGACCACTACCTCTTGAGATTTCCATCCCTCCCGTCTGCCAAGTTCAGGAGGAGGCGCAATCTCCGTATGTGCGCCAGTCGCCAAACGCCAACCCCAAAAAAAAACCTGTGAGCAAAGTTGAGGGGAATCATCGCATCGCTCGATCTAATCGCTGGAGGCGCATCCTCGGCACCCGCAGCTGACGCACTGGACCTCCTGGTCATCTTTGAGCGTAGCCTTCGGTACGCGGCAGACGCAAGTCGAGTTGAAGTTGGTCTCCTTCGTCTGGACACAGCGGAGGCAGCAGAGCTAGAGCCTCGTTAGCGCATCGTTCATGAGCGTTCTGGGAGATATCGAAACGAACCTTTTCGTATCCCTGTTTTTTCCACTTTGCGATCAGCATCGCGTCAGCATATCCGTTCTTCAGCAGCCAGTCGTAGAGCTGCTTGCTGATGGCCTCCTTCTCGTAGTACAAGTCGTAGATGTATCGGCTTCGTTGATGTGAGATCTGGAAGATCTCCCACTGCGCCTGATGTTTCGGACCCGTGGGTGGGGGTTTATTTTGCGCATCCTTCATCTTGTTCTGAAAGATCAGGAGCTGGTCCTCGAGGTCGCTAAAGCCATCTGGGGGCGGCTTGCGCTTGGAGGAGTGGCGGATGGGGGGCATGGTGTTGGCGTTGGTGGTTGGGGCGCGGGAGTCGCAGGGTTGTTCAAGAGTTTACGATAAAATCGAAGAACCGCTGCTCTTTGTTTGTTTAAAAGGTTGGTATCCAGGCAACTTCGTGCGGAGAAGCTTCTGGAGGTGGCGGCTGATCAAGAGGTGCAGCTTAATCAACAAGCGTCGAGGCAGCTACCAGTAGAGTTTGGAGGGGCAACGAAGGCTTCAGCTTCACGTGATCGGGAGGTGCCAGGCAGCATTAGAGGCGCAGAGTTGATGACCAAGAAGAGATATGCAACTAAACAGCTAAGCACAGGCAGCGCGGGCTGTGACGGGAGAAATCTGCAGCGACAGGAGTGAAGCGGACAGATGCGTGTAGATGTATTTCGCATGGACTACCACGAAATAAGGGGGGTTGTGACTCGTACGGTTTGGGAAATGTTTCTGTGTTCGATAGTCATGTGTTCACATGTCGCGATCTTGGACGAAGGTATGAAGCAGAAGGACCATATGCATCTATCGAACTCCCGAGCTTCCAAATGGAGACCCTGTCAATGGCTCTAGAGTTTGGTCACGTGATAGATCCCCACCCCCAATCCTAGCTGAAGCATCCGGTGATGTCGCAGTCCCCAACGACGAACCATCACAAGCCGTCGATTCATCACAGCATTGGCCGCCCAAAATGGCCATTACACCGACAAAATTCGCGCAGAAGACGCGCCAGTGTAAGCTCTACCACTTAATACCTGCGGACCATCGCTAACGTCTCGTCCAGCCGCCAATTGGGGCGAGGCCAAGCGACGAGTGCTTCACTCCTACCGAGAATGGATCCGCGCGGTATGACTGCTCCTGATACACGAAACACGATATGAACACCCAGACGATAGTCAGATGGAGGATAGAGGCTTATGCTGTCGTTTACAGGCTCCCGAGGTGCAGACCATGTACAACTTGCCCATGCCCGTGTCGGTCATTCGCACCCGGATGCGTGAGGAGTTCGAGCGCCACCGCTTCGCCAACAAATTGTCGGTCGTGGACATGCTTCTCTTCAAGAGCCACGCCGACTACCAGGTGCGTTGAATGAGCGTCGGTATAGCCGGCACGACAGTGCCGGCTTTCCTTGGATGGCAACAGACGAACATACGCGAGAAATCATTTGCTGATGATACATTATGATGCACAGGAGACGATGAACTTCTGGCGCCAGACCAACCACATCATGTCTTACTTCAAGAACGAGAACTTCAGGGGAGACGACAGGCTACCCAAGAACTTCATGTCCGGGTTCCTCGAGGTGAGCTTCTCCACGTGCATCACGGATCACACAACTAACCTGCAACAAAGGGCCGCAACTGAACTGAGTCACAAGGAGAGATGGGGCAGGCAAGGAGCCAATGCATTGTACATAGGGCCAATAGAAGAAAGTACCAAACACCTGAGAACGCCTGTCTATATCTCATCCCTCGCGCAACGCCGCCTGGCCGCGGGGAGCCTTTTTCTCGGTTGTCCTGCACTCATGACTCCATCTTATCCACAGCGAAAGTGTCGCGCTCGCGGGTGAACTCATCGGTCATGACATCGCACAAGCCCTGTAGATCCTTGAGACCTTTTGACAATGCCGATACCGCAGTGCCGTCTGGAGAGGTCAGCATGGTGAGCGTCGGAAGACTCGCATGTTGCTTACCGTAGGTCTGGATTCTGATGTTCATGACATCCTCAGAAGGATGGGGAATAGAGTAGGCGCAGAACTCAACGTCGGGGCTTGGAGGGTTAGCGAATAGCCGTGGTGCATCGTGAGAATGACGTACTTCTTCATGATGATGAACCTCAGGGCGTTGCCCAGCGTGTGCCCCTCATTCTTGAACTCAAAAGAAGCCGCTGTGTCCGTGGAGCCAGGGAGCTGTTCAGTATTAGCTCACCGCCGTTCAGGGAAATCGCAGTGTCCTACAATCCTGACACGCTGCTCGAGCTCCTCCTCATCCTCCTCCTCATCGGCCTGCTGCCCATCATTGGCGAACTCATCCTCCACATGGGGTTGGTGAGAGGGAGGGGCACCGTCGTCCATGGGCACGTCGGCACCGGTACCGTCTGTCCTTCCGGTCATTTTTGTGGTTTGATGCAAAAACTAGGGGTCTGGAGGGGTGGTTGTTCGTGGTCGGCGAATGATCTCACGGTCGTCGCTGTAGTGAAGCTTGCTATCGGCGTGAGATGCGTTTGTCTTGATTTTTTTTGGCGGAGAGGCGGGGGCTTTCCGCCCCAGCCAACGACAGATTCGGCGCCCGCCAGGCCCCACAATTGAAACTCCAACACCGACGTTGACGTTCGCCTGCCGGCATGGTCTTTTTTTTCATCTGGTCTCGTCATCGTAAAACCAGCCTTCGGTCGGCTCAGCCATGTCTAGCGCGCACCTTCAAATATGGCAGAAACCTTTATTTATCTGTCGGATTCTTCATGCAATTGCCTTTTAGGCGCTCACACTGTGCTTCTCCGATAACTACTAGCACCTTACACTCCAAGTCGATACCTACTACCTAGTTGCCTGATACGGAACCTGTGGGAGATGTATAGCAACCAGAATTCAGGTCTTCAAATACGACTGCAAGCCAGGCAACCCTTCAGATCATGTTGCTCATCACGGCTGAACGTGCGGATGACATAAATACATGTCAGCCAAAGTCCTCGGACTGGTGTTGTTCCGCCTCTTGAGCCGTTAACCTCGTCTCAGCCGCTGGCCTCATTCTGCTGCCTCAAGCCGGCTATCAGACTCGTCGATACTACGATGTGCCAGCCCCATGTCCTATATCGGTGATGATTCTGCAATGACTCTCAGCGACCCCGATCCACAATTCAAACCACGCGCCCAGGCTCTTGTCTCACGGAGGGAAGCAAACTGTATCCCAATTTCTTGCGTGCGTAGCGAAAATTATGATGGTTCTACCGCCAGGGGCAATCGCATCAACAATCCGTGATTCGTTAGGGCCTTTCGATATCTCCTCAAGAAAAGTCGCGCATCTCAGAAAGGCCCACGATGAGGACCGCTGCTAGCAACCTCAGACACTGCTAGCAACCCCAGACACGATCTTGCGTCCTTATCAGGTAGCTGCCCTCCCGTTCAAAGCCAGCCATGGAGTCAAATCACCAGAGCATAGCATGCTATCGCTAGTTAGGAGCCGAACGAAGATGTCTCTTCCGCCTGGGTGATGAATCAGTTGCTTGATATGTTTTCTGAAGGTTGGCTTTATTTCCTAAGGCGGAAAAGTGATGCCGGACACTGATTGCTGAGGAGCGGAGAAACACAAAATCGGGCTCCAAACCTACATTGTCAGCCTGGTCTTTCAAGAGGGGGGCAGGAATGGTGGTAGACTTGTTCCGCGATATCGAGCGGAAGGTACCTCGGGCGAGGCAGTGTCGTACAACCTTCGCCGTAAGGGAGCGTGGCGTTTCGTGATCCCGAAAAGTTCGTGAGCAGTGCAGTGTCCGGCATTGACGTCCCCATGCTCGACGTCCCGAATGGCGACCCAACCACCACCGGGTTCTTTGATGTCTTCGACCCTGTGGATCGCTCACTTACGAGGCAGGGGCGCCTAGGTCAACGGCTAAGGCGTGTTGACGTTCCATAACGCCAAGAGGGCACTGAGACAACGTAACCCAGGCCAAGATGTTGACTTATAGTGACCTTTAATTTTCCTCGGCCACATCGATGCGTTTGCGATATACAGCTCATTGATCTCTTGCGGGAGGCTTTCTAGTGTTTCTCAGAGCTCGGCAAGCGAGGTTTGGCATCACAACGGTTTCATTCGAGGACTAGGTAGAAGAAACTCAAGCGACGAGACTGCATTAGCCAAGCTCTCCATGCGCACGGTGTTGGCTATACTGTCAAGCCACCACATGCCTTCACGATGGCTTGCTCAAAGTGTTGCGGAAGCGTCGGGTTTAGTTCAGACTAGTCCTTCGAGCGCTGACGGCTTCGGGATGCGTGGTCGATGAAGAGTCCGATGTCATCATGGTGAGCCTTGACAGAGACTTTTCGTAGGACTGAGTAGCATCCGCCACACGGCACGTGCGCGAGATGTGACGAGCATTTTCATTTTCCTCGAGTCGACAGACAGATATCGCATCAACTGAATCTGTACTCTGGGTATTTATCGAGATGAGCTACACATGATCCTCCGCAGTCAGGGTTTGTAACAGGTTGTAAATATTGTTCTTCGTTGGCAAATCAACAACACAGCTGCATTAATTCCATAGGGCAATGATCGAATACGGCATTTGTTCGTGGGGCTCTTCAAAAAATTGGTTGACAATCTGCTTGGCAACGCCGCCAAGCTGATGCTCGACAGGATGAGCTTCTTTGCGACTCAAGCATAAGTACGTCATCCCGATTTGCATTTTCTTGAAGCCGCGTCAGAGGTTAGGAAGGATTCAATGACGATGGAGCTACATGCTTTGGCCAGGCAGTCTAACCAAAAGTTACCTAGAAAGCATCAAGCTGGCGCTGAGCAATAGGACAGCCAGCCATCTCGAGAGCATTTAGGCACCCTTAGAGGCTGCAAAGATGCTGCCTGCTGGTCAGCTGGGCTACAAGACCACCAGATCGAACATCGTCAGCGTTCTGCGTGTCTGGTAGCGGCCATGCTGTATTACACGGCGCCTGGCTCCAGGGCATATGGAGGAGGTGGTGATTAAAGACAAGTTGACGGCGTCCCGTAGACAGCCCTCTGGAGTGTCTTAGCTTGTCCTAGCTTGTTCACACGAATTTCCACACAAACATCTTCTCACCATCGACCAGTAGACGTTTCGAGGACAGTACCATGGCTGAAGCATTCGGAACGATGGCCAGTGCGGCAGGAATGCCAAGCATATTCAGCATTTGGCTGAGATGTTTCGATGAAATCCACTCCGGCCGTCGCTTTGGACGAGACCTCCAGATCGAGCCTCTGTCTCTCTCGATGCTGACAAGAAAGACCTGGCGGTGCTCTCGCCCAACTACATGAGCCCGGCAATGGGCTCTCTAGACAGCAAGATGCGGCAACTAGGTAGCTGGCGAGCGAACAACAGAAGCAGGCCAGCCCTATCAAGATAGTCTCTTGGGTGTTGTATCAGAAAGAACAATTTTCCAGCCTGGTCGAGGACATCGCCATGTTGCTCGACGAACTCGAGCAGGCATTTCCGGGCGCCTCGGGACGCGACGGCTAGCCTGATCCGAGATGAAGTCAAGGCCATCGCCGGGGCATGTCGAGACAGGAGCGCGCAGAAACCTCCAAGCTGCTTGCTGATACTGGCAAGGTCGTCGACAACGAAGTCAAGAATGAGGTTGAAAATGCGTGCCAGGCGGATGGAATTTCATCGGGTCCATGACTCTTGGTGACAACGCGAAGGCGAGAACTGGGATGGTTTATCCTTCGAGCTTTCAGAACATGACATCTTGCTCGGAGGATGACGGTCCAATTTCAATCACATCAATCAAGGCGACAGGTAGCTCGAAGGTTCAGACTGGGCATACTGATGGTGTTGGCGAGGACCACTTCTGGAAATAGCGAGCCACGTCTCTCGATCTCGATTGGCAAGTGGGACGGACCTCTTGCTCCACTCGACCCTTCTTCCGACGATGAGACGAGAGTGGGATGTTCGGGCGTTTCTCTCTTCGAACAGCCAGCGATATCGTACATTTCAAGTGACCAAGCAATATACTCAAATGCACTGATCATTGATGAACTTGGCTCTTAGCTCTGGCTTCCATCACTGGTGCTTCTAGGGGCGGAATATGATCAGTAGTGGTTTCCACCTCCACCAACGGCCTTCAGGCTGATGGTTCAGACATTGACAAGCCCGCAAGCCAATAATCTCTCCCGTCGCATGGCACGGGAGTTGGGGTCGTCTCCTACAGTTCCACAAGGTCAATCCGTCCCCAAGAGCAGGCATGCCGGCCAAGGAGGCTGTTGGATTCACCACCACTCGTAATCGAGCTAGCGCCCGCCCCTGCCGCTCCTGCTTGGCTCGTCATCGTTGCACATATGTGGCTGAGTGGTGTATGCTAAACCAACAGCCTCAGATCGGAGTAGCTGAGGGTTGGCTGAGGCTAAAGCGGCGAAGGGTCCAACACACATCCTGTTTAGAGATTTGGTTAAACACCCATCTCCGGGGTTCTGCCTGCGCTACAGCGTTCTATATGGCCTCTGTGATATCTCCTCCCAATGCGGCAATGGGCGAAACCTACTGGCGCGCGGCAAGATGCTTTCGAGAAGCGACAAGCATGCGACGTTTGAGCCGCGACTTACAATCCAGTGACCTCCAAAGCTAGTGTAGAGTCTCCTGGCGAGCCAAACTAGCCGGACTTTTCCCCTTTTGGTGAGGAAGCCTCCATTGAACCCAATTCCAACCCATTAATGCAGCGGAGGGTATAGCATTGCTACTGTAACCGGGGCGCGAAGAGGCTCTCGCGACTGGAAACTGGCTCAGCCTCCCAATAGCGCCCCTTTTCCGAACGGGCATCGCCGTGGATGGGCGCGTCCCCTTTTTGGTTTTCAATATCACACATCGGCATTGACGAGTAGGCCATGCGCATGGCGGTCGCTGACGGGCGGGAAATGGGTCAGTGCTTGGGTCTCAATGAGTTTGGGGGAAAATAATGAAGGGACTGGAGGGGCACAGGCCAAGCGTCCCATGTTAGTTACGTCGGCAATTCGCGGCCGGCGGGGGCCGACGCGTGATCGAAGCGCAGGGCTGCACAGCTGGCGTTTTGACGTCGCTCGTGACCCAGAGCTGTAGTAGGATGAAGGTTGTCTGTTTTTCACAGATGAAAAAGCTCGACAGGTGGGTGACCAGGTGTGCGAGTCGACAGCCGCTGCTGGGACACGGGTGATTGGATTGGGTTCGCTCGTCGCGTTTCAGAAGCGATGCTCTTCAGAGGACAGTGTAATTGGTCTGGCCCTCAATAGTGGGGCTGTCCCGATCGGGGTTGTGGCAGGTGTGGGGCAAGGCCAGGGGGGAGGGCGGGGCGGGGCCTCAAGGGGGATGTGATGTGGCCAAGGGGAATGGCTTGCAGCAAGTTGCAGGTGAGAAACGGTGAGTGGACAGGGATCAGCAACATCGCGAAAGGGGGGGGGGGGGGGNGGTGGGGGGGGGGAGGGGAGGGGGGGGGGCGACGGGGTAACTGTGGTGAGAAACGCAAAAAGACTGGAGGTTCACGATGGGAATTGGTTTGGCCTGTCCGCTCGTTGACCGACTTTGTTGTTGCGGTCAACGCACAGGCATCCATCGTATTTTCCATTCGCAAACCTTCCAAAAAGAGAGGCATGGAAGCATACTGGCGTCGCACTACACCCAGCCAACATGACACGACATGGCGCGTGAGGTTGTGTTTGGCAACGTCCCCATCTCGTATCGAGCCGGACAAGCTTGCAAGCCTGCGGTACTCTGGGTGCTTCATCGATGACCGATTCCCGGCGGAGGCGAGCTTCAAGACATGGATCTTCTTTGATGTGCAAGACGTGTCGTCGGATGATGGATTGATGTACTAAAGTAGAGGGGGGATCGTCAGGGACGTCTCGACAAGGCTCATCCCTCACTGCCAGGCGGCCCCTGCAGCGCGCTGGGGGCCGGTCGGCGAATGCGGAGGGGAACCTTCAGACATGGGCAATCTGTAGATATGTTGGGCACTCGCCACCGCCACCAACCAACACACAACCACGAGGGCAACCATCTCACTACAGTCAGCGTCAGTGAGGTCATTCATCGAGGATCTGGTTTCAACAAGATGAGGATGGGACGATTAAACTACCCGTTTGCACGCGGGGCTTATCGACCGTCCCGGCCTGTTGACAAGAAAGATCGGACTGCGCTTGAGTGTTTATCTGTTTGACAGCCATAACAAAGATGGGATTCGGAAGTTGGCTGCGACTTGGGCATAACACCGACTGTATCAGGGTCCCCGTGGCGGTGGGAACTGGAAACAGCGGGATATATCACATCTGAGGTCAATGTTGCTTCTCCCGCGCGATGGGAGATGGGAGATTACCAAGGGCCCGTCTCTGTCACCCGATATGTTACTGTCCACAACGCAGCCTTGGGATCGCCACGCCCCCTCGACCAATATATGGCTAGAGAGGCGGAGGGGAAGAAGCCAAGTCGGCCGTGAGCCGGCCGTCAAACAATGCTTCGCCTGCCGGACTCAATCCGGCCCCCTCTGCCCCTCTCCCACCCCCATCTACTCTCTACTCGCCTAGTATCGAAAGCCGTCGTTCCGAGTGCCATGGTCCGCGACGGTTCCACGGTTCGTGTGGTTCAGTCCGCTCGTTCACCACAGGCTAGTGCTGGTGGATTGGAACGGCGTGGGTGGTTGGCTGTGAGAATACGGACCAGTCAGGGGACTCGCAGGGCTCAGTGGCCCAGAGACCGTGGCGCTTGAAACAGCCAGTGGGCGACTGGGGGGCCAATAAGCAACCGGCCTGGTGCTCTTTCGAAGTCAGTCGGATAAAGACCATAGGGGGGGGGGGTTGGGGGTTTGCTCCCTCTGCGCGCGCAACCAATATTGGCTGCAGGCAGGTGAATATGTCCGGTGAAGGAAAATGCAGGCCGATGGTCCTCTCTCCCTTTCCTGCCCCTTTGGCCACATTTTGCCATCGGAACGTCGAAGGCATCGCGGGTCTAACTTTGTCGAGCTGGGAACAAACAGACCTACCTACCTGGGTCGAGGCGAGTGCTCTGGTCGAAATGGATCGTGTGTCGCAGATTCGACAGGGGAACCCAATCAGAAACAACGGGTGCAGCGCTGGTGGCTCGTTGGCATCAATCCAAAACGCCCTACGCAGATCCACACCCGGTGGCCGGTCCTGCCTTCCATTACATTCCTCTTTCCAGTCCTGGTCAGCTCCCACCAGTTACTCACCAGTCACCACCGGCGCACCAGTCAGGACACAGGACGGGCCAGTAGAAGGAGCATCCCAAGAATGGCATGCCATGCCCTGCGAGCCTGCCACGCCGCCATGCCATGAGCACTGTATCACACACCTGACTACCCCCTTTCATCTTTCTCTACAGTGACACCCCCTAGTCAGAACCTGGAGGCTCAAGGCAAGATCAAACCCAGTCTGTACTCGAACTGCACAGGCAGCTGCAAGGCAATAAAACATCTCTGGGACCCCTCTTCTCCGCGGGCCCCTGGTTCGTCTTTCCTGCCACCTGAGCTGAGCTTCATTGCTGCTTAAACACCCCTCCACCCGCCGTCTACCGCCTCGCCGCCGGTCGCCCAACTCGTCCCACCTATCCCCCTCTCTCCCGACCAAGGAAGAGACTACTTGACTCCTAGTCGACGCCTTTGCCGTCGTTTTCGTCCTCGTCTTCTCTGTTATCCACTTGGCAGATGGACCAACGATTCACTGCCGACGACTCAGACAAAATACGATTCTCACCACCTACGGTCGGCGCTCACCAGCACTGACACCTACTTAATATAACCGGGCCCTGCTGCATCAGCGTACATCCACACCGGCAAACTAATCTGGGTACACCTGAATTCGACCTGAAGTGCTACTTCTGCCGACCACAGCCCACCGGCGACCACCGACCAGGCCTTAGACTGCAGCATTCCATTCACCCGCCACCCCTTGGCCAGCCAGACAAGCCAGCGCATCGTTTCCCATCGATCTCGCGCTTTCCGGCTGTCCCAAACCGCCTTTCCTCCGCGAAAATCATTTTCCCTCGCGTCTCTCGTTCTGCGACTTGGAGCTGTTCAGCAAGCAAGGGAAAGAAACAAGAAAAGGACGAAACAGGCACAGAAGAAAGGTTCATTGCAACAGCAACATACCTTACGTTCCGCGAACCGCAACCGCCACCCGTCAGCCCACTATTGTGACGAGCCAAGAGCCACGGTGCAGCCACCACAACCAAGAAAGAAGGGGCGCTCGAGTTTCACGAAACTGATCCATCCCCACCAACCGGCAGACACACGGACGAGACGCCCGTCGCATCCCCTCCATCACACCCAACCACCACCATTTACTCTTTAACCATCGCAACCCCCGTCGGCTCGTGTGCTTCGACGCGCGAAAAATTACCACAACCACCGAAAAGGATTCACTCACCGACGAGTTTTCGCAACGACGCGCATCACAATCTTCAATCGACGCGACCCAGCATAATTCGGCTGTAACTCCCTTGAGCTCAAAGGCTTCTACCCGCCTATCTGAGACACCGGTCCATTCGCTCCACAGAGAATATCGGTCCTGGACACCGAGGGCTTTTTCAATTGCCCCCAACGCTCCTGGCCGCCTTCTTCCACTTGACCCTCACAAACATATTTTCGACGACACCGCAATTATGAGTGCTGCCATTGCTATGGCTCCCTCGCCCGCGCCCCACGACAGACCTTCATTCGCTTCCGATTTGCCCCCCCCTGCGGTACCCGCCAAATCCACCTCGGCATCCATGCCCTCTCCGTCAGCACAGCGGACCGCGCCTTATGCGCCCGCGGGAACTCCCAGTGCGACAGCTCACCGATCCGCCAGCGGCAGCCCCAAGGGAACCACCGGCCCCAGATCGTCACCTTTGAGCGGGTAAGCATCAATTTTTGCTTGTCTTGACGGTGCACTCGATCGAGTTTAGGCGACGTCCGCACGTCGTCGAAACGAGGAGCAGTCTACAAACCCGCATCGTTCTTTTACTGACATGCATGCTTCTTCTAGTAGCTCAAAACCCTCCCACCCCACACCGAAAATCGTCGTCAAGAAGGAGCCTGGTTCCCCGGACATGCCTACCACAGCCAGGCACCGGCCACGGAAGCTGGATTTGTCCAAGGGCTCCCACACCGGCTCCAACACACCGGGTACTGCTCGTCCTCTGACCGCGCGGGATGGCCTTGGTATTCAGGAGGTCGGCATCGCGTGCCTGTCGCCTGGTTTCGTCACCAAAGACCCTGTTATGAAGGAGCAGCTCCAGCGCAGCATGAGCGTCAGGGACCAGCAGCGCCACCTCATCGAGCAGAGGTTGCATCAGCAACAGTCGGCAAAGGGAGATGGCCCCGACACCGCCAGTAGAGAGCCCCCGGCGTCAGCGTTTGCAGCCAAAACTCCCGGCATGTCTCGCCGCAACAAGGCGCCGCCAGGTTTGTCCATCATGGCACCCGCTGCCGAGAGCTTCGCAAATGAGAGGGTCATTCAGTCCGCGCCGCTTGGTCAAACCTTCACTGGCCGCCACAACCCCCATCCTCTGACCCGCCACATCACCAACCAACCCTCGACCCTGTCGAATACTTCCCACATTCACCATGTTCCTGCGAATCAGACCTCCAACCGTCTGCCGCCCATTGCCGACGTCTTTGGCCAGGGACTTTCCGGTCACCCGGACAACGCACCCGCTTCGATGTACCCCGGAAACGGCCGCGCACCACTCACATCTCCAAGCCACCCTCCGTCAAACATGCAACACCAAGCCCCGACACCCGGGCGCCTAAGGGAGTACAAATCGGCCGAGGAGGCTCAGGCCGAAATCGCCGGGGGCAGGGCGGAGCTGCTGCCGAAGATTGTCCACTACGGAGGGCCCCAGCCGCCGACCCCACCCTCTCCCCTTCCTGGGAGCCGCGCTGCGGATGCCAGCCGGAGCGCCAGCAGGAGGAGAACCCGAGCCGAGTACGAAGACGGTGCCAGCCCGCCTCTCGGCAACGGCCCCGCCACTCAACGCCGAGGACCCTTTGGCGCCGGTCGTGACAGCTCTGAAGCGCAACAAGCCAAGCGCGACGAATTCCTGCGCCTGTGCGAGCGGGCATGGGACCTCTTCCACTCATAGGACCGCCGCAAATCTCAATGTACTGCTTTTGATCATGCGCAAGGTGTATCAGGGATATAATGTCTTTGGGTCTGTTTATGCTCTCACCACGGGCTGCGAAGTGACAATGTCAAGCAGGGTCTGTGCTTCGGCAAACAACAACAGTTGACAGCAACAACAACGATCAGCTGATCTATATGGGACAGACTATTCCCTTTCTTATGTTCAAATTCGCTTCGTTCATGGCTCGGCGGAGCTTTTTTTGCTGATGGTCCGAATGACATATGCTCGGGCAACACAGGATGCCGGCGCTACGGACCAGACGAAATCCTTGAAAGCGGACTGTCACGTTGCCATCTGATTCTTGTGGCCTGGAGACGCGATTGTGCAAGAGGTCCGCTCCTTTCTTCCACTTCTTTTTCTTCTTACTTCTTGACCCGAATGGCATGGGAAACGAGACACATGAACGGCAGGGGCGGACTGAATTCGGATTTGTACGTTTACGTCGAGGGTCATGGAGCTGTGACCGGCTGGACTGGAATCAACTGGACCAAATGGTCAGTTGGGAAAGGGAGGAAAGGGAGGGGTGTACACGTACAGTAATTTTCATTGCCCGTGAATAGGGTTTCGTTTCTCAAAGCCAATGATCTCAATGCTTTTTGCCTATCGTGACTTGCTCTCACCTTGAGCAGAGGGGAGGGAATATAACAGTCTTGCAGTCCTCAACTTGACAGCACATCTCGAAGAGGGCGTGCTGTGTACAAGCTCCAAACGTGTCCGTAATCATTGATACCGTGTTTTCTTGTGCAAGGCGGTAATCAAACTTGAGCGCGCACAGTCTCTGACTATACACAATTTACCTAGATCGACATTCTTGCTGGTTTTGAGATGAAGAAGGCCGTCTGGAGTAAACTGCTATGACTCAAGGGAATAGGGGTTCAGCCGAGCACTCGCCTGCAAGAAACTCAACCCCTCTAACCCCTCGGAATACACTTGGCAGAACATCATTGTTCGGCAGGCACAGACATGGCAAAGACTACAAGGATCGCGTTTGGGAAACATTGCTGTATGCCTGGAGGTATCACAGGCCAGCGTTGTTGACTATCGGAACGAACATACTACAACACAGCTGAACCTGCTTCGTCCCCAACAAGCAAGCACACATCAACAAGCAAGCACACATCAGACATGCCGGCTCGTGCCACTGTCATCGTTCTGTCAATCCCAGGCATCACCAACAATGCTTGTCCCTCAAAAGCGACGCAGGTATTCTCATATGTACTGTGCGTGGCATGCACAAACCAAAAAAGGGGGGTGGGAGGGGCCAACGCCCCGATGAAGCTTTCGTTCAACGCCAAACGCCGATGCTCTTTCGTTTCGCGTACCATCTCGGTAGTCGTTGCTGTCGTCACATGGTGGTAAGGGACTTTTTTCGAAGTTTGGTCAATCGTATCGTTCACATCGTTGCCAGTCCGAATTGGGAGGATCTCATTCGTCGACGATCACAGTCCTTCCTCGCCGGCCTTGCAGAGGGTGATCTCACGACCCCACTCCGACTTGAGGACCTGGGAGGCCGTGATGCGCCGCGTCGGATTCGGGTCCAGGATGGAGTAGATGACATTCCGACAACGGGCCTTGGGACACGTTAGGCTGAGACAATTACATCCGGTCTGTACGGGGGTGCTCACTCTGTGCAAAGATTCGATGGGACCGTAGCCCTCCTCATCACGGCGACCGGCAAGGTAGCGGGCGTAGAACTCATCCTGGTCTTTCCTGGCTACGCGCCAAAGGTGACGACCCGTTCGCATGGCCATGTAGATGACGCCGCATGCCCAGACGTCGACGGCGCGAGCATCGAACTCCTTGTCCACATATTCTTCAGGGGCGATATAAGGGGCCGATCCGCAGAGACCAGACACCATGTGAGGGTCCGTTTCCCAGGCCATACGGAAGCACTCGCCGTTGCCAAAATCAGTGATCTTAAGGCCACCGCGTGTGGTGAGGAGCAGATTCTCGGGTTTCAGGTCGCGGTGGGCAACGCCCATCTCGTGTAGGTACTCAACACCGCGCATCATCTGTTTGAAATAACAGTCTGCTTCTTGGACCTCGAGCTTACCAGCGGCCAGCACCAGAGTATAGAGGTCACCGCCGGCGCAGAACTCCATGACCTCGCAGTAATCTCCCTTGGCATCTTTCAAAAGATCGAGCGTGTGGATGACATTGGGATGTCGCAGGGACGAGGAGATGCAAAACTCGGCCGTTAAACGCTTGCTGTACTTCTTTTCCGTCTCTTCTGGGCGTCGACGGAACTCCTTGACTGCGAACAATTTCTCGGCGCCATTCTCGGCCTTCTTGTGCGATATACGCACGATGCCGAAAGCGCCGCGCCCGACGACTTCTTGGCATTTGCCATATTTTTGTGTCAGGGAAACTGTCGCGTTGGGCCCGCCTTTCCTGTCTCCAGCCACATCATCGCGGTTCTCATCCCTCAGCGTATCGACCCAATTAGAGACGAGCGACAGGTCATTTTCTGCGATCTCCTGCTTCTTTCCAAGCAGCATACGCCACATGTCCGATAGTTTCTCCTGCCGGCGACTGGACTTGAGGTGGTGAGAGTGGCCGCCCTGCACATCTTCATCGGGCATGAAGCGGTGGAGTTCCTTGGGTTTCGGCTTGACTGCGGGGGCAGCCTTTTCAGTCGCTTTCTCGTTGCCGTTGGCCGGTGTGCTGCGTGGTAACGGGGGAGAGTTCTTCTTTGACCTGGCTGGGTCATCGTCGAAGCTGGCGCGACGGGGGGTGGGGGTAGCGGAGGGTGTCGAGCGCGGAGTTTCTCGATGGGAGAACATGCGGGAGAGTTTGTCCTTCATGGACACAGCAGGTCGTTGGGCAACAGGCTGGAGTAATGAGTCTGGGGGAGGTGAGGTCTTTCCGTTGACGCTGCTGGAGACACTGCCATTCCTACTGGCGCTGCCGTTGGCTTGGCCGTTCTGCGGGGTCATGTGCGGCGACCTCTTAACGGAGTCATCGTGGGATTTGAGAGACGAGGGTTTGGAGCTCGACACCGAGCCGACTCGGGACTGGGGTGCGCTGTTCATCTTGTCGGCGACACGAGGCTTGGTAGGGGTGGGAGGCCGGGTCGGATTGTGAAAGGTGGTCGTGGTGGTGGGTGGCGGGTCTTTATGACGACAGTCGTGACAAGGTACTTGGCAGTCAGTCGCTCGAGTTGACGAGTTGCGTTGGTAAGCAGTGGGTAATGGCAGTTGGTCGAGTTGCCCAAAGTCGAGGGGAAGCAGGATGCAGAACCGAGGGCCAGAGATGAAAGGGGCGGCGACGTTAGAGACGCCTGGGCGTACGGGCTTGTGCCCGAGGAGACGCGACTCGTCGAGCGAACAAAACAGCTGCTGTGCTGAGGGCCGGACTGTTCGAAGCTGGGATCGCGAGCAGGCTAGCGACGAGAGGGAAGCGGTGTAGTTGGGGTTTCCAGGCGATCAAAGTGGATGAGTGCTGGTTCTAATAAGCTGCAGAATACAATGCAGGAAGACGTGGCAGCTGGAAGGGATTTTGTTGCCTCGTTTGTTGGCGGTGACAAAAGCAGTCGTCGAGGAAAACGGACTTGATCTGGTTGATTGATGGGCGGGCGCGGGTTATGGGCGTGACCGAATGCAGTGGTGGGGATGGGCCGCCGAGACGAGAGGGGGGAGATGGCAGGGTGTTGGAGGTGAAGAGAGGTGGTGCAGGCCCGACAGGCTGGGTTGGCAGGGACGGTAGAGTGCTTTCGAAAGCCTGTGGCGGGCGGCGAGAGCCAGGGAATTATAGGGCCGAGGTGGAGAGCCAAGACAGGGACTTGGTGGGTGCTAGGTGCTGGATTGTTGGGTGCTCGGTGCTCAGGTAGGTCGCAGACGGGGACCGGTGTATTTGTGTGCAAGCGAGATGGCGGCCGCTGGAGGCTCGCTGGAAGGCCCGAGGTGTTACTGAGTGGAGTGGTCTTTTTCGGCCTGTGTTCGGGGATGGGCCGAGGAATCTCCAGGAAGATAGATGTGAACCTGTTGATCGTTGGAATGGGCGAGAAAGGGTAGAAATGGATACGATGAACGCTGAAAAGAAAAAAAAGTGCAACACAGTGAGGGCAAGAATATTTAGGAGCGGGTGGAGTGGGCGGAAAAAGTTGTTCTTGTTTGCAGAAAAGTCATGATGGCTGGCGTTGTGGACTGGTCTAGACGGGGGGTGGGTGGAAAGGTGAAGGACACCGTACGGGGAACGAGAGATGACAGACGAAGACGAGGTTAGAAGTGGACGGGAGGCCGAGGCAGCGAGATGCCGGTACTGGTGTGAAATTTGGCGTTGTGCTCTTGTACTCAATACCTCGATTCATATGGCCTTGACGATGAAAACACAGGTACCCGTGGTGTAGCGTGCCTCGAGACCACAGAGGGTGATCTCGGAGGGGTGGGCCAGGGCCAAGGCAAAAGGGGGAGGGGGGGGGGGGGGGGGGGGGGGGGGGCCACCCAGGGCAGGGCAGACGACCTGTCGGGGAACTTGAAGGGAAGTGGGTTGGTAATGATTAGACGAAAGCTTTCTACTTCTGGAAAGCACCAGCGAGGGTGTTCAACGTCTTGTTTTTTTATTACTTTTCTGCTGTCATGCACTGACCAAAGGTCTGCATAGCGTCCGAAATGAAGCAAGCGTATGACGGATGACAAAATGGTGGGAGGCGGTGGCAGTGGCAGTGACAGCGACAGTGACAGCAAGTGACTTGAAGTCGAAACGACAGTTGCCTGCTCCAGAAGCATTTGCTCAAGGTACTTCAGGGGCGGAAACGCGAGCTGTCGGGTAGCTTCCAATTGCCAGAAGGTATTGCATCTGGAGGATAACCCCAGGTCCAGTAGGCGGGGAATTTCAGGGAAAATCCACTTAGGCTTCATCCCATCATCTCCTTTCACCTCTACTACTCACCTACCTAAAGGTACCTTACCTAGGTACCTAGAACAGTCGACTTGAGAAGTGGGCTTTTTAGGGTTGTGTCGTTGGGTTTGTTTGGCCATCAATAGATGGGGGAACGGGGGCAATGTCACTCACTGCCCTGACCATCTCACGTCACGCTCTCTTTCCCCAAGGTACTGTACCTCTCTTTCCGCAGACTCGGCGGTCTACCGAGGGAATAGATACAGCGGATTTGCAGGTCCAGGTCCGGGTCTGGCATGGGCAGGGCAGGCGGTGGTTAACTGCAGACGCTTTTGACTCTGGTGGCAGTCACGGTGGAGGGGCCCATCGTTGAAAGGAAGTTGCCTAGCACGGCTTGCAGGTCGCAGGGAGCAGGAGCAGGAGCAGGGATGTGGGAGGGTACGACCGCAAACCAAAGTTGCCAAGCCGGCTTGCTCAGATCTGTCAAGGCCCCTTTGCGCCGCACTGTGGGTACGCACCACGGACCACCATGTCGGTACAGTGCCAGCGCCCTGAGCACGAGCCAGATGCCAAGAAAAGTTTCTCCTACTCCACATGGGCGTGGGACCGTGTGCCTGCTGATTCATCACAAGACTGTCGTCCCCTCCCGGGCCCCTTCCTTCCCAGCAGCGACATTTGCCTTGCCAGACCTCCTTCGGGCAAGTCCCGTTTTCGTTTTCGTCCCGCTTCTTCGTGTCCCAGCCTCTCCTCTTAGCCTTGACCTATGCTCAGCATTCTATTGCGCGTCTCTCTCGCTGTTTCGCTCCCGAATCATCGGTCTGACCCATCAAACTTGCTTCTGACTGCGCTCGCCGGGCGTTGCGGGTTCCGCTTCAAGTCACCAGCTAAGTCTCGAATCCACTATAGCCTTGCCTGGCATCTGACCCTACACCTAACAAGTCGAGGTCAAACCATAGCAGGCCAGCCATACCAGACCAGACGAGACCAGACGAGACCCAGACCAAACCAAACCCCTTGGACCAAGTCATTCGCTAGCTCGCCTGTTCTGCGTCTTCCCTAGCTTCAGACGGTGATGCTGCACCACTTGCACGCGCTAATTCGCGGAGACACACATCACCACCTTGGGCCAGGACCAGGACCAGGACCATGACGGGCATTGGCGCCGGCGCTGCATTCCCAGGATTTCACCGCTTACACCAATTTCCCGTGTCACGAACTGGATTGTCTACACCATCTTCGTGCCCCTCCCTGGCCTATGTTGGTCCATCACGTCTCGTCCTTCTCGTCTGCTTGCTTCGGTCATCGTCACCTGTCATTACACCACAGAAACTGTGCATATGAGGCATTTCTTGGCATCCCGAATTTCCTGTGCGACTCGCACTTCCCCGGTCTTGAGGCCCATGCCTGCAAGTAACTGCAAGCAACACTTGAACAGATCAATTGGTTCGCCTCCGGTTGATCATCAAGCCTCAGCCACGCTCTCCTGCCTCTGCTCACTGTCATCGCATGCCGGTGACAGATCACTTGGCATCACCGCCCCCCCTCCTCTACCCCTCCAAGTCTCAATCTCCCCCCGCGACGGACGACTTGCTCATGACCAGAGCTCCTCGAGCTACCCTCTGTGTACCACTTGGATTCCGGGTCCCATAGGCCAGCCGCCAGAGCTAAGGCGGCCAGGGAGCTGCCTCGTGCATGCAGCAAGCTAACGAGCTGTCCATTTCGAGCCCCCTCTGGTCGTCTTGCCTCGTCCTACCTTTATTACCCTGCCTTTGTCAGGGCAGCAACGTGAGGGGCATAGAGCGGGGTGGCTAGGGAATTGTGAGAGGGGCATCCCATCACATCTGTCGGTGTCTGTCTGACTCCGTGGACGTGGGCGGCCTCCCCGGTCCCCGGAGCCTCCAATGTCCCTAACGCATCCACTCTGATCCGGCATTCGCAGTGTCCTCCAGCGATGTCGCCGTCTCGCGTTCCGAGGGCGCCGTAGTCGAAGCCGCGTTAATGGCACTGCCTAGTAGGCCATCGACGCTGGGCGGTGGCAGGACACAAAAACCTACGGACCTGTGGTCGCCTTGTGACCAAGACATAGACGTCATCAGGGTTGATCCAATCCCGAACTTTGCGCGGATCAACGATGGTCCCTTCATCAGTTGACCTCATCCCTTTGGCCTTGTAGGCTCGTAATATGACTTAGCGATCAGATATCGTCATTCTCATTTTGACCGCCAGACGCCACTTGGACAGCAGCGAGCTGGCCTGCAACAGCATGAAACTTGCGACAGCTATCGGTTCTGGATCTTCGTGAACATGACAACCGGGCCGTTGCAGCGAAGCTGGCGCATCCACCCGCCAGCCCGCAGTCGCGACCCTCATCAAGCTCGTCGCCCGCAGCCAACCGCTTGGGACCCAGCTGTCAACTGCACGTCTGAACTTGAGCGTCCCTAGCGGCCGCTGCTCTGAGGGAGACCCTGCGATGTTCCCGACTTGCATGATACCCAGCCGTCTGCGGCTGCCCTTCCCTCCCGCTGACATGTGCTTGCGCCCAACCACGTACAGTCGGTGCACGCCGCCTATCTCATGGCCGGTTGCAACTTGACCGGTCGAAAAGCCATCTCAACAGAAAAAAAGGGGGGGATGATGTACCTGCACTGGCGGTTTTGCCGTGTTGTTGTTCCGGCGGCGGTGAGGCTGCAGGGTGCGTGGACGTCTCTGCAGGCGGGCGCCGCGGCGGGGGTTGTGATTCCATGGCAGGCCGCCAAGCTATCACATTGTACCGAATATAGTACTCACGCCTCGGGGTATGGTAAAATAAGGTAGGGGAAGCTTCTTGCCTGTGTCGTCATTATGGATTGGGGGAAGCTCGGATCCAGCTCTGGTGTGGGCCGGCTGGCTGGTTGTCATCTCGGGTTCGCGCGTTTTGCCGGGCTGTGCTGCATAGGACTGTAGATAAGGTTTTGTAGACGAATCAAGATTGACAGACGGGCACGTTTCGAGGTTCAGGGGAGGGAGGGGACTGAGGGGGATGCGAATTGGTGGTTGCGGTGTGCTTGGATGAGGGGATTCGGCAGGGTAGGAACGTGGTGTTCAACGTCTTATTGAGTTACGGTTTTCTTGATAATGTTTGCGGATTTGATTTCTTTGACATGCGGTCTGGTCAGCGGATTACTCACATCTGACAATCTGAAAGATGACGTCGGTGCAAGTCGAGTCGTCAGCCTGGATCTAAAAGTGCCCGACAAGGTGTCGTTTTACTCAGGGATCTGCGCATCAAGGTACTGTGGCTGTCCATGTAGTATCGACACTGAAGCCCTGCAGTCTCGTCATCAGCAGGGATTTGATATCATCCCATCATCGGACGAAGGTTGTGACAGCAAGACGGTGTTGATATTTGTCGTCCATGACAGAACTTAGCTATGCCAAGGCAGTTCGGCTACCAACTCCTAGTATCTGTTCTTCGGTAAGCCGTCAGCAGACGTGGAACGTCGTGAAGAGTATGAACTTCCAAAACAAGAACGATTTCAGCTGAGCCGCAAAATTTAAACGACTTAGGGGTTAGTGAAGGTTCTGGAAGGGATTGTTCTCCGAGGATTGCTTGGTAACAATGGCTGACTTGATCGAAAGAAGAGCTCATGCGATGCCTAGGCTTTTCACCTAGTCGAACTGTGTTCCCTGATAACAGAGTAAATTTTGGTGTCGACCTGGACAGAGCCAGCTTTAGCAGAGAGCTAACAACTTGCTGTGTTTGGCCCATGGCTCGGTTTAGCTGACATAAACCCCTGACGTTGGCAGACGGACACACCAAAGAACGCAAAAACCTGTCAAGCCAAGGCATTTTTGCAAAATTTCTCTCTTCTCGAGGCCGTCATATTCTAATATCGCTATCAAATCTTTCCTCGGAACCTAGGTTGGAAAAAAGGCGTCTTCGCATCCCACTAGCCGGAAGTGCGTTTCTGCAATGTTAGCTCGTGGTCTCTGTTTGTTTCTCGTCACTTGCGACCAGTTCTTTCGGTTCTTCGGCGATGGCCTCTTGCTGTGCGCCATCGGTCTGCTTCGTCTTGTCCGCGACCTCTCTCGTCTCACCAAGAAGTTCCTCTTCCCCGTCTTCCTTCCCCTTCACCTTCGCCGCCTGTCCCAACCTCGTCACCAAGTCCGCGAACCGCGTCTTTCCCACGTCAGGGCCCGGCGCGTGCCCCCCCGTTCCGTCAACAACATTCGCCACAGTCCGGTAATTCTCCCTTTCCTTGACGAACCTCGTCAGGTACATGGTCGGCTTCCTTGAAGGGTTAGACAAGATGCGCTGCACCTCCTCCTCGTACGCTCGGTCGTAAACATTGAAGTCGGCGTTGGTCGGTGACTCGGCTACCGTGTCTGCAGTTGGGGGATCGCCGAACTCGTCGCGCGCGCCGGTGCCGATACCGAGGAAGAGGGGTTCGAGCTCCGTCAGGAGCTCAGGGGACCCCTCGGGGCGGGGTTCGACATTCGTGCTCCCGTATTCGGTACCGCGGCTCGAGTTGTGACGGGCGATGAAGTTGCGACGGCGCTGGACGAGGACCTCAATCTCCTCGGCGCGAGCGCGCGCTTCGGCCGGATCAAAGTCAGGCTCATTGGGAGCGGAGGACTGGTCTTCTTCGAGCTTCGCGGCGGTGGCGCGGTGACGGGCAAGGATGACTTTGAATTTCTGGATGGCCTTCATGACACAGAGGAGATGATTCATCTTTCTGGTGAAGGCGCGGTTCAGTTCAAGCTCGTTAGGGGGGTCGACAATCATCGCACAATTATCGTCCTGCGAGAGGAGGGGGTCAGCGCCTGCCTTGGTCACCCAGGGGTGTTGCTGCCGATGTTAGCATTTGATATGTATGCTGCGATGACAGCACGCTTACTCGCAAGTCAACCATCTTGATGCGGTTCTGGGGGTCCTTCTCGAGAACCTTGCTCAGGAGGTCTGCAAAGTGAGGGTTCTCGTCTTCGGGCACCTCGTGAGCATCGTTCTTGATTGCCTCGTATATCTCCAGTACGCCATCATGGCTGAAGGGAAGTTTGCCGTAACGCAGACAGTACAGAGAGACGCCCATAGACCAGATGTCAGCGGCCTTGCCTGAGACGTCACCATGGCGGGCCACGCAGAGCTCAGGGGGCAGGAAGGCAGGTGAGCCGGCTGACTTGGCTGTCATCATCCTGTCGGGCTTCTCGAACATTTCCGAGACGCCAAAGTCGACGACCTTGAGGACCTCATCTTCGGTCAGGAGAAGGTTGTCGGGTTTGATGTCGCGATGAATAACGCCTTGAGCATGGACTGGATCTTGTCAGGCATGCGACAAGCAGCACGGACGGGAAGAAAACTTACGGTACTCGATACCCAGGATCAGATCCCGGAACCAACACCGGCAGCACTCCTCGCTGTAGGGCGTGGCAGTCTCACCGAGGCCGACTTTCATGACGACGCCTCTGTTGCACATTTCCAGAACCATGTACAGGGAGTCTTCCTCGGGGTCATCGAGCACCTCGATTAACTGAACAAGATTAGGGTGGTTCAGCTTCTTCATGATGGCAATCTCCTCGCGAATGAGAAACAAGGCATCCTTCTCGTCTGCCGCGGAGGGTGCGCGTAGCGAGCCTAATGCCGTGGCAGGGGGCGATAGCGGCCCGTTGAGGCCGGAGCGGGAGAAGCGTTGGGGGCGGCGAGGCCCTTGACGGAGCATGCTCGACTGGATACGCTTGCGTAGCCTGGCTTTGGAGAATTCCTTGACGGCCTGGAGCAGATGAGTGAGAAGTCGCGGGCCATGATTTGTGAAGGGACTGACATATTCTGTACCGAACTGGTCCATAGCAAGATGAACGGCGCCGTACGAGCCTCTACCAATTTCCTCTTTGATTATGTACTGGTTGATTCGATGATGGCTCTGACCCTCGTCGCCTTCGCCGGGGTACTCTGTGCGGGCGTCAAGAGTTTCCTTGACCTCGCGATGGGCGGAGGGTGTCCGACGGTGATGGCGCATGGGGCTGTGATAGCTCTTTTGGTGTGGTATAGGCTCAGAGCTGCGTTGATACGACGTCACATCAGGTCAAGACCTCAAAGATGGTGGGGATGGCGGGGTGAGGCAGTGCATGATATGCAGCCCTATGGTGATGTGCGGCGCAGGGTGGTGAAGCTGAGACCAGAGAAAGACATGGGATTCGCGAAGCGGGAGACGTACATGTGCGGGGCCAGAGGCGGACGAGACTTTGCATCGGGTCCGTCCTCGCTGTGGATGGCGATCTCGGGCGACGACAGGCTTGCTGCCGGCGACTCAGGATTTGCCATGGCAGGCTTGCAGTGTTGGTGGTGTTGATCGAGAAGGAGGAGGAGGAGGAGGAGGGGGAGGAGAAGTTCAAGTGAGATGACGAGGCAGGATCAGCGGGGTGGAAACAATGCCTGCAATGACAGTGTCATGGAGAGATAAAAAGGTACGCGTGTCACTGGCGCCAGGGTATAAAGAAAGTCGAAGGCCTCAATGTGGGCAATATGGGGCGGCAGAGCAAAGATGAAAAGAAGGAAAGGGCAGCGAGGCTGTCGCGATAGAGAAGAAAGGCAGTTCGTGGAAGCCTGGTTCCAGGCCTTCGGTGGCAGCACAGCACAGCATGGCAGCTGAGCTCACTGCAGCTCAGGCAGGCTACACGCTCGTCTGACCGGCGCTTGGGATTCAGGGAGCAGCAAGACTAGGAGCTCTGGGCTTTGGGATAGGATTGGACGTTCAGACAGTGAGTGACCTGTGGCGGACTTGACTGCCCCTCACCTCGCCAGCCCTGGAGCAGGTTCCCCCACCTGCCTATGCCCCGCGTCTCCACTGAAGCCCGAGTGCCGTCCACTGAGAGCAGCATTTCATCTCATCCCATTGGGACCCCGGGGTCCACCTAGACCGACCTTCACCGAGGCCAGACCCTCTTCCACGCGACCGAGAGCTCAAGCTGTCTACCAATCGTTGAACCCATCACGAACTACATCGCGACCTGCATTCTCGACTCGTATTGGTCTTATCTGCGCCATTGGATTCTCTCAAATCCACAACAGTCAAAGAGCACCACAAACCACGATCTGATTGCCAGCACACCGGTAGACAGAGCAGCAACACCAACCGGGCTCTCGCCCATCACTCCTATCTTTCGCCATCATGCCCGTCTACTCCATATTCATCTTCGACCGACACAGTATGCCTCCTCCTCCTCCTCTCCCGCCGCCTTTCACCCGCTTACATATTCCAGCGGACTGTGTCTACTCCAAAGCCTGGCTCCCGCCGCCCTCGCGGCCCCTCTCCCAGTCCTCGACTTCCACTGCCGCCCCTCAACAACCACCACCGCCGCCGGCCCCCGTCCACGCCCACCACCACGCCACCTCAAGCGACGACGCCAAACTCGTCTTTGGCACCGTCTTCTCCCTGAGAAACATGGCCCGCAAGCTCGGCGGCGACGACGACGCCTTCATCTCCTTCCGCACCGCCACCTACAAGCTACATTATTACGAGACCCCCGCCAACCTTCGTTTCGTCATGCTGACCGACACGGGCGCCCTCAGCATGCGAAACGTCCTGCATCAGATATACATCAACCTCTGGGTCGAGTATGTTGTGAAGAATCCTCTGGCGCCCGTTGAGCACAAAGGGGGTGCTGGTGTGAGGAACGAGCTTTTCGAGCTGGGGCTGGATCAATTCGTTCGGGGGCTGAGTTGATGGGGTCTTTCTGGAGGCGTTGGGATGGCGAAAGAGGTCATGGATGCTGGGTGCTACGAGATTACGATCATCTCGACATTGGTGGCGATAGAATCATAGCGTTTATATTCTTCATTTCACGGGGACGGTTAGCCGCCCTCCAATTTTTTTTACTTAATTCTCACGTCTCAGAGGCCCATCATCTTGTGCGATACGAGGCTTCATGGGCTGACTGCCCGTCAAACTATTTCTCTGCAGCCTTTCTCCTTGCCAGAATGCATTTAGCCAACCAGGACACCTTTGCCAATCACGACACAACGGCCGAGGCACTCGATGAGTCCAGCAACATGTACACCAACAAATTCGATAATCATTCTGCTTCTCTGAATGATAAAGCGGTAGGTTGGGTGTATTCTGACTTGCTCCGAGGTCGGCGTTTCCAGGACAACTCCTATCACACAAAGCCTAGCCTTGAGAAATCAATACACATTCTGTTCCAAAATGTCAAGTCTCGCAGCAAGGCTCCGCGGACCACAGAGGCTGAGAAACCAGAGCCCGTTCACAAGGAGCCGACCGAAACACATACAGCAGCCAAGATCATCACAGCATCCATGCATGTCTGAGTGAATGGCTTCTTGGGCCGTGATTGTCTACGCGAGTCTGGCTCATTTCTGCTGCGCCCTGCCCCAAGCATCCTCAAAGCTCGGCTGGCTCTCCACAAGAACAACGCTCTCGTCGCCCAGCCCCGCCCTCTTCGTCCCCTGGCTCTGGGCAGCCTGTGCTTCATCCTCCTTCGCATCCGCCACGCCCGCCGCAAGGTTCTGATCCCTCATGACCTCGTTCTCCCAGTTGCTGGAGTAGACGACGGCGGCGAACCCCTCAAGGTCGCGCACCCGTTCCATCTCGCGGAGGTACTCGTTCGGCATGCCGTTGCCGATGAGGTGCGCCTGGCGCGTCAGCACAGACAGGATCCGCGGCAGCTGCACAACCTTTGTCGATCGCGCGTTATCCTCGTCCTCCGGCAGCCTCGTGCCCAGCGGCGCGCCGCCGACGAGTACGCCCTCCATCGAAGGCCGCGCCGCCGCCGCGGCAGCAAGGTCGTCATCGCCCTGCGGCGGCAGCTCAAACGCCGTGGTGGCGACGCGGCGGTCCACGAGCTCCGAAAACCCCGAGTCAAGGAGCTCCGTCAGCACGTGCGTAAAGGCTGGCGACTCGATGAGATCGGACGTCTCGTCGAGCAGCCTTCGGAGGGACGCAGAGGTGGATGCCTGCACTCCCAGATCGATGGTGCTGCCCTCGACCTCCTCGAGGATGCCCGACTCACGGACGACCTCGTCCTCGCTGCCGCGATCGGGCAGTAGGTACGCCAGCCAGGAGGCGTTGGCGCGGCGCTCCTCGCGCGTGCCGCCCTCGACGATCTTGCGCACGTCGAGTGTTAGCTCGGCGAAGCGCTGGAAGGAGAGGAGGTCGCGCGGGCTCATCTCGCCGAAAACCTGGCGGACGGCATCCTCGACGCGAACGCTGAGATCGCGCCAGCTACGGTTGAGGAGCCACCAGCTGAAGGCGAGGTATTTGCGGTTCGTGTCAAAGTCGTTGCCGTAGGCGTGGTCAGGGCTGTCGTCGTCGTTGTTCTCGAGGCTGATGGGCGCCGAGGCGGCACCGCCGGCTGCGAGGGAGACGACGCTTGAGAGGTAGCTGCGGCGGCCGAGGAGGTTGAGCTGGATGCGGGTGAGCATGGTGAGGAGGGCGAGCGTGTAGATTAGGGTGAAAGAGCGGGTGATGGCTACATTCGAGTTAGCTGAGCATGATCAAGAGCTGTCGTTCAGGGGTTGCTTACAGCTGATGGTCAGGTCGTCCCAGAGCTGCCGCTTCGTCTTTCTGGGCTTCTGTGGCTGCGCTGGGCTCACTGGGGTCGCGGCGCCTCCATCCTGCGTGCCCTCAGCCTGCGGCGGCGGCGGAGGGACAGCAATCTGGCTCGCATGTACGCCGCTCTCGCTCTGGGCGCTGCTGGGCGCAACGCTACTCCTCCCATCATCCTCGGTCAGAGTCGTGTCGGCGATGCTCGGCGCGCCGGCCTGACTTCCATTCGCCACCCCGCCAACCTTCTGACCCTTCATCGTCTGAATCTCATATGTGATCCTCTCCGTATCTAATGCCTCGAGGATGTTGGAGGTAGCTGTCGGCAGCAGAGCCAGTACGGTGAAGGTGCAGTCCTCCTGGTTCTGCTCGAAGCGGCGGCGCAGATTCTCCTTGGCGATGCGATCGCTGCTCATGCGCTCGCGCGCGTCGCTCAGCTTGGAGAGGACATACTGGGTCGCGACGTAGCCGGCGCCTACGATGCCCACGCCGACAGCGAGGGGTGTGCGGTTGCGGTTAAACCACCGCCGTGTTGCGGCAAACATGGCAGTGATGGGCGTTGGGTGCTGTGGGCGTGCGAGCTGTGGCTCACGTAGTGCCTGATATCTCGATTCGGTGATGGGTTCAGATTAGGCGTAGGTAAGATTGATGGGACGATATGGCGGCGATGAAATGTAGGCGACCGTGGAGATCGTGTCTAGTACGATTGCTTCCGTCACATGTCATTCAATGATGCTCCACGCCGGGCTTGACATGGATGTCGCGAGATGATGATGAAGTGGTGGTAAGTACTGGAACGACGTCGTTGACCCGTCCGGCAAGGTAGCTCCGTTCCCTTACCTCGGCCCAGCCACATGTGGCTCAGGTGCAACTGGCGCGCTCCGTTGGCCGGTCTGACGATCCTTGCCTCATCCGCTTCAACCACCTTGCCTTCACTTAAGAGATGTTACTCCATCGAGCTCAGCGTCGGGATGCTCTTTGACTGCTGCCCGACAGGCAATCCTCCGAACGTCAAGCAAATTGACCAGGGTCACAGGCATTTGAACTTTGAAAGCGCTGCGACTACAGGATGTCCAGAAGCAGTCATGATTTATGCACTGCCTCCTACCGCTTCTTGGAACTGACCAGTTACAGCCAATTGAGCTTGCCTGAACACCCTCATTATTTCGGGCAGCTAATACTACTTACCGCTTGAATACTACTATGTGTCTATCCTGCAAGTGATGGTATTCTTGCAATCAACCCCCCGGCCCGGACTCACGACGTCGACGATGACCAGTTGCAAACCGAGGTTCGCGAGATATGACTCGTGCAATTCAAAGACTCCGCGGCCTCTTCCGAGGTAGAGCTTGTGCTGAGGCGGGCATCGTGGAACTCCCTTCCCTCATACCATGCGCTCTCCTACCTCTGAGGGGATCCTACGCCGTCATCGACCATCTACGTCAACGGCGGACCGATATCCGTCGCCCCTAACTTGCACCAAGCTCTTCTCCGTCTGCGCCAGAGTGGAAACACCGGAGTATGGCTCTGGATCGACGCCATCTGCATCAGCCAGGAAGACGACCAGGAGAAGAACTGGCAGGTTGTCCAGATGGGCGACATATTTGGAGGGGCCGCTCTTGTCTATATCTGGTTGGGACCGAGCAGTGACGGCAGTGACATGGTCCTACAGATGGCCCAGCGCGTTGGTCCGAATGCCCACACGGCCGGCGTTGCTGACCTCTGGTTTGAAAGGTCATCCTTTAAGAATCGAACACAGAGACGCCCGGAAGACCCCGAGCGTGTGGAAATGGTATAAAGGTCCTGGCCGGACGCCCGGCGATGGATCTTTGCGATCTCCTGAGTCTCTCGAGGCCATCGAATCGCTACTGAGCCGCGCCAACTGGTACCGCGTCTGGGTAGTGCAGGAGACCGCCCTGGCGCGCGACGCCCTCGTCCTCTGTGGTGATGAGTGCGTATCCCGCGAAGCCTTCGATGCCGCTCTGGCTACCATATTCTTCTGCAAAACGGGCAATTTCGCGCGAGGGCTCCCACAATGGCGTCGCTTCGGTTCCGACCTGAATAATAACTTATTCCGCTTGCGCGGCCTCACCGCGCGTCGTCAGCGACGGAGGAACAAGGGGGCAGGTCTTGTAGAGTTCCTTGTGTCCGACTTCGCGGCAGCGCCTAAACGGCCATTCTACCTGGCGTCTAACTCGCGGGACATTACTTTTGGGCTTCTCGGCGTCGCTGTCGACACGGAGCTCCTCGGCCTAGTGCCCGATTACACCTTGACAACCCCCGAGGTGTACACGGCGGCCACGAGAGCCATGAATGGACGCTGCCCTTATTACTCACTGGACTTTTGCGCCTCGCCGAAAGGCATGCTCGACCTCCCATCGTGGGTGCCCGACTGGCAGCTAATCGGCCACATCGGGCTCTGTGGCCTGCTAAGCAGTTTAGACGTCTTTGAGAGCTCGACAGGTTGGAGTCAGCCGCCACCAGCACCCTCTCCTTCCCCTGATGCCACAATTGGACTCCCATCGTGGCGTGTCCTGCGGCGGCATGGATGTTTAGTGGACATTGTGGCAGCGTTATTCCTGGACAATGAAGACTCGTCTAGGTCTGGCATGTATAGTCCTCCGTCACCGTCGCTTTCGAAGGCACTGGCCTCACCAGGGGACGGAAGATCGCGCATATTGAAGTCGATATCTGAGTTTGCCGCATCGGCACATCTTAAACTCCATTAGACCCCAGTAGTGACAGTTTCTGGCGCACTCTCGTCGCCGACTGGATGGGCTGGTAAAGATGCACGGCCGAGTACGACGCCCTTGCTGAAAGCATCTTTTGCCAACTGCCAATACCGTCTGCGACCCTCACAGAAGCACAGATACACTTAGTGTTTCTTAACACTTATCCCTTCCGTTCCCGGGCCAACTCGACCACGAGTCTTGAGGCTGTACTGACCAGGTTCATGGAGAATACGGTGCTCGTCGCTTCCGCTATGTGCCGTCGGCGGACGTTATTTGCGATATCAGGGGACGGCTGGGTCTGGGGCCTGTGGACATGCGGAAGCAGGACGTAGTGACTATCTTGCCTGGTACACAGGTGCCTATAATCCTGCGTCCCATCGGAAATAAATCACTTCAAGGTAGTGGGAGATGCCTACGTGCATGGGATCATGGACGGGGAGTTCCTGGTAGGAAATCCGCCGCTTCAGGATTTCGATATCGCCTAGCAGTGCAGATTGATTCGCGAGTGCTAATGTAAAGTACCCTATGTATGTATGAGGAATTGGTGATTCCTGTTTGTACAATCATGCTGCGCTGCGTCAACCGCAGGCTGCGTAGGCATTATTGATGGCAAAGATATGTTTTGAATGTCCTGGTGATCATTTTCCTTGCTCCTGCTGATGCTGCTCGCATCGTCCCTGCCGTGGTATCAAAGGTACAGGGGGGTTGGCAACAGCAAGAGGAAGCAAGCACTCAGGGCACTACAAGGCACCAACCATCAGGATCGTCGTATCCACTCGGGCGGCCACGTACGGAAGCCCAAAATGACAGACAACTGAGGTGACATGGACGAACCCCACTTCCCAAGGGCCGCTGGCCACTGGCTACTGCCTGGCACAATGGGGTACTTTACGCACGTGACGTCGACCGAGGTGGGCTGGGGGATGGGGAAGCAAGTCGAAAAAACTGCCCGTCCGCTGCCCACTGCCTGGTCTTTCAAGGCCCGCACAACAACAACTTGCAGAGGGAGAGGGAACTGCGACAACGCCCCGTCCAGATTCGAGCCATAACTCCAGCGTGTCGCCCGGTGCTCGCCGTTTTTTTTTCTGCATTTCCCTTCATTTTCCCACATTCCAGTTGCCCACCATGTCGGATCCCAACTCGACTGAGGCCGAGAAGAACGTATGTCGCTCCCCCGCCATTTTCACACCACCACCAACGACGCCCCTCTCTGCCCCGCGCCTCCCTTAAAAAAAAACTGACCATGCCGCCCTACACCTACAGATCGAGATATGGAAGGTCAAGAAGCTCATCAAGAGCCTCGAGGCTGCTCGCGGTAACGGAACGAGCATGATATCTCTCATCATTCGTACGTGACGAAACCATGAACCACCAACCCCTACGTCATATTCCTTCATTTGAGTTGACACATCGCTAACTCTTCTGCCTCCACAGCCCCTAAGGATCAGGTCTCCCGCGCTGCCAAGATGTTGGCGGAAGAATACGTATGTTAACCGAGCCCAACGACTCTCATCGTCGCGACCAGTCCACTGATACCGAACCTAAGGGTACCGCCTCCAATATCAAGTCGCGAGTGAACCGACAGTCTGTCCTCTCCGCCATCACCTCGACCCAGCAGCGTCTCAAGCTCTACAACAAAGTCCCCCCCAATGGTCTTGTCGTCTACTGTGGTGAAATTCTCACCCAAGAGGGCAAGGAGCGCAAGGTCAACATCGACTTCGAGCCCTTCAAGCCCATCAACACCTCTCTGTACCTCTGCGACAACAAGTTCCACACCGAGGCCCTGTCCGAGCTCCTCGAGTCCGACCAAAAGTTCGGCTTCATCATCATGGACGGTAACGGTGCCCTCTTCGCCACACTCAGCGGCAACACGCGTGAGATTGTCCACAAGTTCTCCGTCGATCTCCCCAAGAAGCACGGCCGTGGTGGTCAGTCCGCACTTCGTTTCGCCCGTCTTCGTGACGAGAAGCGCCACAACTACGTCCGCAAGGTCGCCGAGTTGGCCGTCCAGAACTTCATCACCGCCGACAAGGTCAATGTCGCCGGTCTCATTCTCGCCGGTTCCGCCGATTTCAAGAACGATCTCAATGCGTCCGACCTCTTCGATGGCCGTCTGCAAACCAAGGTTATCAAGGTTGTCGATGTGTCCTATGGTGGTGAAAACGGCTTCAACCAAGCCATCGAGCTGTCATCCGAGACTCTGGGCAACGTCAAGTTCATCCAGGAGAAGAAGCTCATCGGCAAGTACTTCGAGGAGATCAGCCAGGACACCGGCCGCATCTGCTATGGTATTGAGGACACCCTCAAGGCCCTGGATCTCGGTGCCGTCGAGGTTCTGATCGTGTTCGAGAACCTCGAGATCACGCGCTCAGTTCTCAAGGACAGCGAGGGTGCTGAGATCATCATCCACACCACCAAGCAGCAGGAGTCCGGCGATCGCTCGCAGTTCATGGACAAGGCGACGGGTCAGGAGATGGACATTGTGAGCCAGGAGTCCTTCCTTGAGTGGGTCGCCGAGCATTACAAGGACTTTGGTGCCACCCTCGAGTTTGTCTCGGACAGGTCGACGGAGGGCAACCAGTTCGTCAAGGGCTTCGGTGGCATCGGTGGCCTCCTCCGCTACAAGGTCAACTTTGAGCAGTTGGCCGATTTCGACGATGATGATGATGATTACTACGACGATTGACCGACCGAATCCCCTAACGGGGGATCGACTCAAGTGTCAACGTCCCTGCCTGATGACGGGAAGGAGTTCAACCTGGGCGCCAGCAAGCCCGAGCCAGAGCCAAGCACCAGTGTCGCGCGTTGGAGCATGACGGCTGGGTCGCTCAAGCCCCTGGCTCCGGGCCACCAGACGGCGCGCCCGAGCCCGCTCCGCACTGTCATGATGGCCACTTGAGTCACGAACAGCGAGATTGGAGGTGAGTTTCCCTAAGACAAATCCCCCCCATTTTTGGGTGAATAACTGACATGTCTAGATGCATCTGCCTCTTCGTCAAGTCGAGACAAGCCAACGCTTTCACCTCAAGCGACTGATGGATAGGGGGTGCGGTAGGGTTGACGATGACGTCTACTTAGACTAGCCGCGTCACTGGAAAGGAGCAGCTAGGGAGATAGACTAGTCGTCTTGTGCATCGCAGAGTATTCAGTCCAGACAAGCTCTACGCCTAGTGAATTTGTTGATATTGCAGCGCGATGTGTTGTAATGATGAATGAGAGACGATGGAATCCCACGACCCATTTCGAAAGGGATCGAAGATTCCAGGGCGAACTTTGACAGTCCCTACAAGGATCGATATCTGAGCCTGGCCGTCCATGCCATGGGAGATGATCCACTTACGTCTTCTCTTCGATATGAGGAAGACTGCGGGCATGATATTTATCTATACTGCAAATCATTACAATGATTTTGGAACTCACACGCGTTGAAAGACTTTCTCCCTGCGGTGCATCGCGTTTTTCGCGTGACTGCAGATGACACCCTACGCTTCAACACCTCAGCCGCAGGAGGAGTCGATCCTCTTCTTATGGCCATTGAATAATTTGCGTTCTCGAATGTGTGAGAAAAAATTTGATAGCCAAAGGAATGCCCAATATGACTTGCCTCTGCCTCTGGCAGGAAGGCGAAACGGTGGGTGATATGGAGTTGAGGTACTCCACTGTAACTGCCCGCCTACCTTACCTAAGGTAGGTAAGATAGGTAGGTAGCCTGTGTGGGAAGGACCAGAGTTGTCAGCTGGCACCAGACGGTGACACAGAGACCAGAGAGCTAGCACTGCGGTGGTAGTAGGTCAGAATACTGGTTGGGGCGCGAAGGGAAGGAACCTCATCCAGAAGCTCCTAAACACATTTGCTCCCCTAACATCCCAACATCTCGACCATCCCCCATCACCCGCCGGAATTTGTCAGCCCATTTTACCACGCCATGCGCTAGAACCACGCGCCTCATTACGCGCCTCAACATGTCGACACAGCGCAACGGCACGTCCAACGGGGCCAATGGCGCCTACGCGACGCCCAAGAGCAAGCGATTCTCCGACATCCCCTCTGCGATCGACGTGCCGGTCCATGGCGAAGCCGAAGATGAAGCCGTTGAAATTGACCTCGAAGCCCTTTTCGATGATCCCACCGAAGTCTGCACACTGCTCGAGAATGAGCGAGCCGCACGTACCTATTGGATGACAGTCGCACTTGCCTATGCCAAGCAAAAGAATATCGACCATGCCATCGAGATGCTGGTGCGCGGTGGCAACTCCATGCGCGACAACACACCTCGAGAGAAACTCAGTCTGATCGAATGCCTGTGTTGGATGTATCTGTGGAAGGTCCGCGAGGCACCACGACTGCCCCCGGATGGCGTGCCTGCGAGCGAGGCTAAGACAAAAGAACACTACCTCCAGCTCGCGACTTCGACACTCAACGACGCATCCCGCATTAATCCTGCGTTTCCACCTCTTTTCCTCGCGCGAGGTGTACTGCAGCTGCTGCGAGCGTCACTGCAGATCCCCAAGGCGACAGGGCTCGGCAAGCTGGACAACGAGAAGGCGGACCTGCTGCGGGCCGCTCTCAAGGCGTTTGAGGATGCCATCCGCGTGTCACAGGGCAAGAACATGCTGGCTGTCATGGGCAAGGCGAGAGCTCTGTTTTCGCTCGGAAAATTTCCCGAATCGCTCGCTTGCTACCAGGAGGTGCTCGGCAAGATGCCTGACCTCGTCGATCCAGACCCAAGAATCGGCATTGGCGCTTGCTTCTGGCAGCTCGGATTCAAGGATGACGCTAGAAGCGCCTGGGAGCGCTGCCTCGAGATCAACCCGGAACACAAGGTCGGCAATATCCTGCTTGGACTGTACTACCTCGACGCGAGTGGCCACGTCCCGACAAACAGCCCAGAGTTCATCCGCCTGTACAAGAAGGCCATGACGGAGTACACGCAAAAGTCGTTCAAGCTCGACAAGAACATGCCATTGACCTGTGCCACTTTCGCCAACTACTTCCTCTCTCGCAAACAGCTGGGCACTGTCGACACGCTCGCCCACAAGGCCATTCAGTACACGGACGTCAACGCTATCGCCAGTGACGGCTGGTACCTGTTGGCCCGTAAGGAGCACCACGAAGGCGACCCTAGCAAAGCTTCTGACTACTACCGTCGTGCCGACGATGCCAGGGGTGGTGCTGACCGCGGATACTTGCCGGCAAAGTTCGGCGCTGCTCAGCTGTCTGTGATGAGGGGCGACCTCGCTGAGGCCAAGTTAACGCTAGAGAAGATGGTTCAGCAGTCTAAGCACCACGAGGCCTTGGTTCTCCTGGGCACGCTGTATGCCGAGGAAGTTTTTGCCAACCAGGACTTGGACATTAAGGAAGACAAGTCGGCCGAGACGAAGAAGGCCATTGGGCTGCTCGAGAGCGTTCGCGGCGCTTGGAGGGACTCGAAGAAGAACCTCAACCCTGATGCCGCGGTTCTGCTCAACCTTGCCCGGCTCTACGAGGCAGAGTACCCGGATAAGGCACTGCAGTGCTTGTTGCAGGTCGAGCAGCTCGAGATGGATCTGGTCAACGCCGCCGACCGGCCGGCGCCCGAGACGGACGAAGCCGAGGCTAAGAAGGCTCTGCGCAAGTTCCTCCCGCCCCAGCTGCTCAACAATATTGGCTGCTTTTACTCGCAGTCAGAGAAGCATGAGCAGGCCAGCGAGCTGTTCGAGGCTTCTTTGGACGCGTGCATGAAGTTGGGCGAGAAGGACGAGGATGCTGATGTGGACGCGCTTGTTACGACTATTAGCTTCAACCTTGGCCGCAGCTACGAGTCCCGGGGCCTGTCGGACGATGCCATCAACGTCTACGAAGAACTCCTCAAGCGTCACGATGATTACACAGATGCCCGTGTGAGACTCGCGTACATCAAGCTCCGGAAATTCCCTCACAAGGATGGCCCAGAGGCCGTATCCAAGCTGTACAAGGAGAACTCGAGGGATCTAGAAGTGCGCGCCCTGTACGGATGGTACCTAGGCAAGGTGCCGTCGCGGAAGAGGTCAGGAAACATCAACGAGGACGATGAGTTCCGACATTACAAGCACACCCTTCGGGATCACGACAAGCATGACCGCTACGCCTTGGTCGGTGCCGGTAACCTACACTTGCTGACGGCGCGCGAGATGCGGCGTGAGAGCGACAGCGATAAGGCCAAGCGCAGCGCGATGTACACGAAGGCGGTCGAGTTCTTCGAGAAGGCGCTCTCTCTGGATCCTATGAATGCCTATGCCGCGCAGGGCATCGCCATTGCTCTGGTCGAGGATAGGAAGGATTACAAAACGGCCTTGGGTATCTTCGTCAAGATCCGCGACACGGTCAAGGACGCGCACGTATTCGTCAACCTAGGTCATATTTATGCCGAGCTGCGACAGTACTCCAAGGCCATTGAGAACTATGAGACGGCCCTGTCTAAGGAGGGCAAGAGTAACGACCCCGTCATCCTGGCCTGTTTGGGTCGTACTTGGCTGAACAAGGGCCGCTCGGAGAAGAATTTGGATGCGTACAACCAGGCGCTGTCGTATGCAAAGAAGGCGAGTCCAACTATGAAACACGTATGTTGGACCACTGCTAACCGCCACAGGCCCTCGAAGCTGCTCCTGACCAGGTCCACTACAAGTTCAACGTGGCCTTTGTTCAGATTCAGCTGGCGTCTACAATCTACCTGCTGCCCGAGGCAGGTCGCATCCTTCAGCAGTTGCAGGATGCACAGGACGGACTGGAGGCGGCTATCACGGCGCTGGACGAGATTGCGGGACACCCGCAGACGCCGTACCCGAAGCACGACGTGGAGCAGCGTGCCAACATGGCGCGCAACACGCAGCGCAAGCAGCTCGAGAGGGCGATCGCGAGCCAGAAGGAGTACGAGGAGAAGAATAAGGAGAAGCTGCAGGCCGCGCTAGATCAGCGACAGGTGGAGCTGCGCAAGCGCGAGGAGGCTCGGGCGGCGGCGTTGACGATCGAGCGAGAGAAGCAGGAGAAGCTCCGGGCCGAGCGCGAGACGATCGCGGCGCGCGATCGCGAGATCGCCGAGAGGCGGGCGGAGGAGGAGAAGGCGAGGGCTGAAGCGGAGATGACGACGGACAGCGAGACGGGGGAGAGGATCAAGCGGAAGCGCAAGGTGGCAGCGCCCAAGGCGACAGGCGAGGGCAAGGCGAAGAGAGGTTCGCGCAAGAAGAAGGCGGGCGACTCGGACGGCGAGGAGGAATCGGAGGAGGAGCGGCCGAAGCCGAAGAAGAGGCGCCTCGCAAAGAAGGAGGCGGAGAAGCCCGGAAAGTTCAAGTCGGCGGAGATCATTGTCGACAGCGACGAGGAGGAGGAACGCGACGAGGACGATGACCCTCTCGAGCGTGCAGAGAGGGCTCTGGCGCGGGGAGGCGCAGATTCCGATCACGAGCGCGACGACGAGGACGGCGACCGCATGGACGTGGACGAGGGCAACGGTGACGATGATGATGAAGACGACGATGCCGAGGTCACGCGGCGACAACAGAGCAAGCGTGCCCGACGCGGTCGTGTCGTGGACAGTGACGAGGAGGAAGAGGAAGAGGACGATGCGGCGCCTGCGGCCAATGCATCAGCGGACGGGGAGGCAGCGTCGGCCAAGGCTGACACCAGCATGGCCGACGCTGAAGACGACGAGTAGGCTTGCCTGGGATGAAGCTGTCGTCAGTCAGTTCCAAGGGGGAAGTTGTCCCGTGTAAGCATATTAGATCCAGGAAAAAGTGGCAAGGCGTTCCCAAAATGGTCGTTCCAGGTTAAAGCAGAGACAGAGCAGCAGGCCGCAAGGATGCGAATGTATTTGTTGCTATCAGTCGTGGTGTTTGTGGCAGGCGTTTCCATTCCGGTTATCGACAATTGGTCAGCTCAGCTTGCTCGAGCTGGCAGTCCAACCTGAGACTCTCCTCTGACTTACACAAAGTCAGCAAGTCACGATGCTTTCCGATCGTGACCACAAAGCAAAAGTAGGGCTAGCGGAGCTACTCCGCAGCGGCGAAACCACAACTGGCAAAGAGTGGCCACAATAGGTAAAGAGCCGGGATTGAGCGAGAGTTTGTGCGAGGGTGCCCCGCGGCGACTGGTCGATTGCAGCGAGAATTGGCGGCGTTTCGGGTAAGCAATTGGCCAGTTCATATCTGCACTACCCCGTGGAGAGGCGACACCAATCGTGAATCTCAGATGTAGATGAGGGGAAGGGCGAGATGTCATTGCGCCGAAGATTCTCCCGCCATATTTCATGGTGTTTCGACAAGTCACGAGGGTTCACCTTGGCTGAGACTTGCCACTGAAGAATGTATAAAGGTTGATCGTGGGATTGACCTCGTCTGATGGCAGGTAACATCAATTAAGCTGTTGAATGAGTGGTCCGTTTCCTGTACTTCTTCACGACTTGCAATTCTGGCACCTAGCACTTGGAGCAGATCACAGCCTCACTAGCCTCACCAGCCTCACTTCACCCCTCCTTCCTCCTTCCCCCTGCCTTCTACATCCTGCTCCTTTCTTTTCCCCCCCCCCCCCCCCTATCCTCCTCCTTTTTACTTCTCTTTTATCTCTTCCTGACACAAAATGGGCTCAGTGACTACTTCCGGCCCCAGCCCTTGGTGGAAAGATGCCACAGTCTATCAGATCTATCCCGCCAGCTTCAAGGACGGAAACGGTGATGGCCTCGGCGACATCCCAGGTATCATCAGCAAGGTCGACTATCTCGCCAACCTCGGTGTCGATGTCATTTGGGTGTCGCCAATGTACGCGAGCCCCCAGATCGACATGGGCTACGACATATCCGATTATGAGGCCGTCCACTCTCCCTACGGCACCGTCGAGGACATGGAGGAGCTCATAGCCGCCTGTCACGCCCGCGGCATGAAGCTCATCCTCGACCTCGTCATTAACCACACCTCCGACCAGCACGCGTGGTTCAAGGAATCGCGCTCCTCCAAGGACAGCCCTAAGCGTGACTGGTACATCTGGCGGCCCGCCCGCTACGACGCCGACGGCACCCGCCGCCCTCCTACGAACTGGCGCTCCTACTTCAACGGCAGCGCCTGGAAGTGGGACGAGCACACCCAGGAGTACTACCTCCACCTCTTCGCAACCGAGCAGCCTGACCTCAACTGGGAGAACGATGCCGTCCGCGACGCCCTGCACGAAAGTGCCATGCATTTCTGGCTGCGCCGTGGCGTCGACGGCTTCCGCGTCGACACGGTCAACATGTACAGCAAGGGCGTCGAGCTGCGCGACGCCCCTGTCGTCGACCACAAGAACTACGAGCAGCCCGCCTGGTGCATGTACGCCAACGGGCCCCGCATGCACGAGTTCCTGCGCGACATGAACACCAAAGTCCTCGACCAGTATGATGCCATGACTGTCGGCGAGCTGCCGCACACGCCCGACCCCGCCCACGTCCGCAAGTACGTCGGTTCCGGCGACAGGCAGCTCAACATGGTCTTCCAGTTCGACATTGTCGACCTCGGCCAGGGTAGCGAGCACAAGTACGCCTGGCGCTCATGGAACCTGCCGGACCTCAAGGCCGTCGTGGCCAAGTGGCAGAACTTCATCGACGGCACCGACGCCTGGACGACGGCCTTTTGCGAGAACCACGACCAGGGCCGCAGCGTGTCGCGGTTCGGCAGTGACGAGCCGCAGTGGCGCGAGGTCTCGGCCAAGATGCTCGCGCTGCTGCTCTGCTCGTTGACCGGCACGCTCTTCGTCTACCAGGGTCAGGAGATCGGCATGATCAACGTGCCCAAGGAATGGCCGATCGAGGAATATCAGGACATCGAGGCGCTCAACTACTTCCGCTCCCTCGAGGGGCGCGCCACCGAAGACGAGAGGAAGTACGCCATGGAAAGCATCAACCTCCTCGGCCGCGACAATGCGCGCACGCCCATGCAGTGGGATTCAACCTCCCATGCCGGCTTCACCGACAGCAAGGACGGCGCCTGGATGCGCGTGCACGACCTGTACCCGGAGATCAACGTCGCCAAGCAGGAGGGCGAGCCCGGCTCCGTGCTCAACTTCTGGCGCGCGCTGCTGAAGCTGCGCAAGGCTGAGAGGGAGCTGCTGATCCACGGCGCCTTCGCCGTCCACGACGAGGCGGACGAGCACACGTTTATCTTCTCCAAGACGCACAATGGCAGAAAGGCCGTCGTGGCGCTCAACTTTACAAAGGAGGAGAGGCCGTTCACGCTGCCTGACGTCAAGGGGCTGCGCGTCGAGGTCGGCAACTATGACGATGTCAAGGCGAGGGAGGAGGCTGATGGCAGCGGTGGGAAGAGGGTCCTGAGGCCGTGGGAGGGCAGGCTGTATCTGCAGTAGGTCGGGTCTTTTTCGTATATGGATGATATCAATTGTACATACGTGGGTTGCCACTTTGAATGATCTTTGCAGCCTTTTTCAAACCAGTTGTTAGTCTCTCTGTGTAGGTTGCCACTCGGCGAACTTCGGGTGCGAAGCACTCTTTAATCATGTTGACTCTCACGACCTCCTTGAACTCAAATGAAGCTCGGCGGCTGTGGTCAGTTCTCACCTAAGCGCGGCAGACGGACGCAGACGAGCCAGTTTAACAACAGAACAAGATAGGAGCCGGAAGCCACAGCTACGCCGGGCGGGCATCATTAGACTATCTCTCGCATACATTATCTATGTCTAGCACTTTCATATCTGGACATGAACTTTTCCTGTCCCTCCCCTGCCGTCACAGCACTGTCTGTCACTTGTGCTCAACACAGACCTGCGCCGCAAAAACGACTTCATATAACGTGACGTCTGCCTGTCAGCCATAGTCGGAGACTCTGACCTGCGCGACAGACTCCAATCATATTCTCATGCGAGGCAGAACTTTTCGTGAGATAAAAGACCGCACTGCCTCGGATTTCTTTTGCCCGCTGGCCCAACCATTTACTCGGTGAAAGCGGTGGAGGAGGTGACGTTGTTCCTCTTGGCCCAGTCGGCAATGTTGGCCTTGCTGCTGGCCAGGGCGCCGGAGAGGTTGAACTGCCTGGGGATGGCCTCGACGCGGTGGGTCGAGTTGATGTTCTTGACGAGGACCATCTGGTAGCAAGTGGCGCTGCCCTGGCGGGAGATGATGGTGGAGAAGGCAAGGAAGTACTCCCAGATCTAAATGTTTGTGTCAGCCAACGTTGCTCACGATTCTCGACGCAACCCCCGGGGGGGGGGGGGGGGGGGGGGGGAGGGGGAGAGAGAGGAGAACTTACGCGGAACCACCGCTTGCCGTACTTGGCCTCGACCTTGTCCTTGTTGGAGAGCCAGTTTCGGTACCAGCGCCAGAGGGTGCCGGAGTAGTGGACGCCGACGGTGTCAATGTTGCGGACCTCGAAGCCAGCGCCCTCGAAGCGGTCAATGTAGAAGCCGAGAGGGGTCGAGGCGTCGGCGCCGGGGAAGATGTACTTGTTCATGAACAGACCCCAGATGAGGTCCTCGTACTGCCAGTACTTGCGCAGGCCAGCGAGCTGGAAGTAGCAGACACCGTCGTCGTCGAGAAGATCGTGCATCTGCTTGAGGAAGGCGGGGAAGTGGCGGACGCCGACGTGCTCGCCCATCTCGAGGCAGGTGATCTTCTTGTAGCCTCCGGGGACGGTGGGGGTGTCGCGGTAGTCGCAGCAGACAATCTTGCTCTGCTCCTCAGGGATGCCGGACTTGCGCATGGCGTTGTTGCCCCAGGCCGTCTGGTTGCGGCCGAGGGTCACACCGGTGGCCTTGGCGCCGTAGAACTCACTGGCGAAGCGGGCGAGAGTGCCCCAGCCGCAGCCCATGTCAAGGAGGGTGTCACCGGGCTGGAGGCCAATCTTCTCGCAGACGATGGCCAGCTTGTTGTCCTGCATCTCCTCGAGGGTCTCCTCGCGGTTGATGTCGGAAATGATACCGGAGGTGTAGATCATGCGTGGGCCGAGGAACCAGCCGTAGAAGTCGTCGCCGCGGTCGTAGTGGTCGCGGACCTGCTCCTCGTCTGGGTCTGTCAGCAAAATTATACGTGTAGGAGTGATGCAGGAGGCTTACCCTGGGAGCGAGAGTGCATGATGACCTCGGGAGCGAACTGGAACAGGACAAACTTGAACAGGCTGATGGTGAAGTGGAAGGCGGCCCAGTCGTGGCGGTACTCGAGGACCTCGAGGGCGTCGCCGTTGAACTCAACGTCGCCGTCAAAGTACTTCTCCTGAAAAGTCTCCATGGGGATCTTGTTCTTGCCGCGGTACTTGAGCTTGTCCTCCTCCTTCTTGAAGGTGATGTAGTGCTCGACGGGGCGGCCAGGCAGACGAGCCTTCTCGTTCTTGCGGGGGCCGATGCGCGAGGCGACGTACCAGTAGCCGGTGAGGATGGGCACGGTGGTGAAGAGGGCGAAGAAGAGGGCCGTCTTGAAGCCGTAGCCGATCTTCCAGGCGCCGTAGTAGGGCACAACGACCATGGCACCGATCATGAACCAGTTGGAGAAGCTGTCCGAGCCGGGGCCATCGGCGGGAAGGGGGGCATTCTTGATGGCAGGGAACTGATAGGGGCGTTAGCATTCGCTCGTCCTGGGCTGACAGACAATTCATGGGCATCAGGCAGAAGGCATCGGGCAGATGCCTTAAACAGAAGGAGGTGGCTCACTTTGGTGGTGCGAACACCACATTCTTCCTCCTTTTCAAAGGTGGGCTGGGGAGCAGGAGGCGTCTGGACGAACTCGAAGCTCTCGATGCCGGTGGGTTTCGACATGATGGGCGAGCCGTATGAGGGGGGAAATGGCCTCAATTGGCGATGAAAGTGGACGGCAAGTGTGGTGTTGCTGTCCAGAAGGTCCTCACTGGCAAAAATGTGCAGTGGGAGAGGTTGTTTCGTGGAGACACACGAAGGGGGGGAGGGGGGTAGGTCTTGGTTCTAGGTAGTTCTAGTTTTGACCGCCTCGATTCGAACTCAACGAAATGGGAGTGCTGTGCACCCTGGTGCGTCGGCGCTGCATGTGCCTGGGGCCAGGGGCGGGCCTGGGGCGGGCCTGGGGCGGGCCAGGGGTCTGGAGTCCCCTACCTCACCTTGGGAGCTGGGAAACAGGAGTTCCCCCCCCCCCCCCCCCCCGGCTCCGCCTTAATCACCCCCTGAGCACTGCCCCGAAGATGGGCCTCGAGCCCCCAGGTATTCGCAGGTCTTTCGGGGGTGGTTGGCGCCCCTGTAGAAGACTATCTAGTGGAGCCTGTCAAGTCGCAACGTTATATATCTACCGAGGCACACACGTGCAGCTAGAAACGAATTACATACAACCTGGCTTGCCCGGCAGAAAGGTCATCTCGTATTCAGGCACTTCACACAACTCGCCCAGATCTGGCGTAGAAGATTGACCGAGGGAGCCAAAGGGGTTGGTTTTCGATTATCACACTGCTTAGTCAATCAAGAGATGTGCTGTCCCTGGTGAAAGAGGGGAAAAAATGGCAACGAGACCTGAAGTTACCAAGGCACCACCAATGCATTTTGGTTCGGGTGCCGTACAGCGCTCGGTGACATGAATATGTCGCAACTTTAGAAGGTCTGAGGCGTCTTGGGTAAGAAATAAATAAAAAAAAATATGGTAAGGTAGCTCAACAGACGAGGGGAAACACGGGGGACAGACAGATATATATGATGGTCGCGGCTTCACTTGTGCTCCCTGCTTTGCCAAACCAAACACCACCACGCTATCCTTCGGGATGCCCCGTTCCACCTAACCCATCAATGAATAACGTCCCACGTCCATGCAGACCTCGGAAAACAGTGCCAAACCGAAACCCCTGCGCCCGCTGTTGCCGTCGCCAGCGGCATCGGGAAGTACAAGTACAACAGGCACAACAAGTACCTAGGGTGAGAGCGCCTCGCACATCGGTGCGAGCAGCCTGTCGAGCATGCCGCAAGGCCAAAGCAAAAGTAAGCCATCACGTGGGCCGGGCATCTTCTCATCTCCTCGACGGTAAGGTGCCCCGGATGAAGAATGACAATCCTGACTCGACCGAATCGTAGTGCTCGGGCGAGAGACCATCTTGTCATGCATGTGTCCAGCGGGGAGCCGCTTGTTGGTACGGCACAGAACTGGAAGAGACGCCGTCGCAGGCTCTCACCCGGAAGTATCATGATCTCCAGGGTCGAGAGTCGCTATATGAAGATCTGATCGAGCATCTGAGGAAGATGGAACCTCCACAGGTCCATGCCGTCGTCGAGAAACTCAGGTCCGGAACTGACTTTGGTACCATCGTCAATCATATCAACGCTGGCAGCGTGTCACTTCAAATGGCTATATCGCCCGAGACTCGCTTCCGCTATGGGTTTCCCTATCGATCCACAATGCCCGAAGACTCGGATCCGGACAGTCCCTAGGTACCTAGACTCGTTGATGTATGGGCCAGCCAACCTCCATCACACAGGTGCGCCCTCAAATCCCCGGGCACGCACCGACTTCAGACTCGCCCACGAACACAGCAGCATGTACCTCAAGCCATTCCACGCAGCACAGGTCATGGACCCCTTGCTGTCCGATGCGAGACCATCATGGTGGACTACCGTGTGTGACGACGACAGCCTCATGCGAGACCTCCTCGGTGTCTTCCTGCGCTGCGAGGATCAGCTCACGGCAGCTTTCCAGAAAGACCTGTTCTTGGAGGACCTAGTAACGTATGGGTCGGATTTCTGCTGCTCCCTGCTCGTCAATATTGTTCTCGCCTATTCTTGCGCATGACGTCCCCAGCTCCCTTAACATCAGTCCATTCCTGCTGACTGCCATGCCACATATGCTACCCGCTGTTCGAGAATCGCGCGGATACTGGAACCCCAACACTCTCACATATCGTTTCTTAGTCGAAGCCCGACGGATGTGGGACCTTGAGGCTGAACGCCCGACCATCACGACTATCCAAGCCGGTATACTTTTCAGCGCCCTCCATAACCTCAGTGGTTTGGACGAGACAGGGAATGCCTATAGAATCCAGGCCGTGGCCCTGGCGCACCAACTCCGCCTGTCTGACAACATTGCAAAGGACGAGCGTTCGATATTTACATGGGAAGGCATTCACTGCTTGGTCCTTGTACAACTGGGAGGCGTGAGTCTTCGTGTTCGCTCCGGTTGCCGGGACTTCTGCTCAACATTCCCACAGTCTTGCCGCCTACTCCTCCTTGCTCTGTCCGCTGCTCAGAGATCCCCCAAGCTGGCCACTGCCCGACCCGTCAGAGGATCCGGGTTGGTACGGAGAGATATGGGCCAAGTATCCGCTCAACAACACCCTGTCGCCAGCGCACTTTGGCCATGTGGTGAAAGCTCGAAGTCGATTCCGTGTGATCATGAACCAATTTGGTCACGCAGCCCATTCGCAGTCGTGGAAACGTAGAGTCATCTCGATGCTTTCTCAGCACAGTGATCGAGCGTTCAATTGGAAAAGATAGGGGATACTTCGCGGTCCAACTTACCTAAATGTTAAGTATGAAGTTGCCAATCATCCATCATATTGAGATACCCAAGGGAAATGCCCATTGTGGACTCCGTACGCCAGAGATTGTGCGAGACGTGCAGCGATCACTGGCGGTATAAGCGCAGCAAATGGCCTCATCAGGCAAGTTTGGACATGTGGCATCCAGGGATATGCCCTGTTCTATTGATCATAGTTCAAATCAATCACCTTGGTGTCTCTTACATGACACTGAGGCAGGACAAATTATGAACCTCAAACGACAGAGCAAGGTCGTCACAAGCTTACTAAGTAATTGCTTGAATGCCGAGATGGTAACCACGTAAAGCCTACACTCGGTTGATGGGATAACAATCTACATTGCCTCTGCCGAGCGTATCAAATGCAATAACGTCGCGAGGACGGGCTGCTACGGAGACCGAAACCCCCTTCGCAGCCCGAGGTCCCGATCCCTTGCATCGACGGATGATGAGGGTATCAAATCGGAGCCCGCGGATCAAGGCTGTGGAGTCGCAAGGTCGCTCGCGCTATGTGCTGCCTACCCACCTTGACAGCCAGCCTGCACACTGCGTGTAAGACGTCAGAAGGTGTGTTGCAGGGGCGTGCTCTTCAGGAAACTATAATCATCCCCGTCCTCGCGTCCGGCATCACAAAGGCCCGGTCGTCGCCGTTCCCTTGACCGCCATCCCCCCTCCAGGCCCCTCAACCCAGACATCCCACCTCTTCTCGTCCGCGGCCTCATCCCCTCGGGAGCTCTTGCCGCGGACGCAAACCCTCAGCTCCTCCCCGCAGTACAGCGGCCCCACGTTCCGGTACTCCAGCCGCCGGACGCCTTCGTCGACGGCGCCCAGCTTGCCCCTGAGCGCCGCGAACATGAGCGTCAGCGTCAGAGGGCCGTGGACGAGAAGCTCACGGTGGCCCTCGGCGAGTGTCAGCGACCTGTCGAGGTGGATGGAGTGCGCGTTGTAGGTGAGGGCACTGAAGTTAGCCAGGAGAGCGCGGTTCGGCGTCAGGGCGAAGGAATAGTCCGGTGCGTGTGGCGCTACCGAGCGTTAGATACGGTTTCACGCCCCACGACTGGCACGATATCAGAATGGAAGCCCCGAACTGTATAGCTCACCCTTGACGATTCGCGGCGGGCTCTTTGGCAGCGAAGCCTTCCCTGCCAAGGGATCGACTTCCGGCATGAAAACGAGTGTCCTCCTCTCCTCAATGGCTGGAGTTACATCCTCGTGATCTGTGACTCTGTAGCGTCTCCAGACATCAACGAACGCTTTTGCCTTTTCGCCCTCGCCTGAGAGCCGGACATCTTCGACCCCCTCAGTGCAGATGACTTCCCTGCCGTCGAGGGGGAGCTCCTTCTCCCAGTCTGAGCGGAAGCAAACCTCGCCGCCGGCCCACATCCGGCGCATGAAAGGAGGCCCCGGCCAGTGGTCGGCATCGGTGCCGTCAGGATGAAGCTCCGAAGGGCGTGCCTGGATGGGAAAGTAGACAAGATGATGGCCTTGGGGGAGGGGATGAGACGGCTTTGTTTGTGACAGAGAAGGGGGTTTGAGGGGCTCAAGACACTCGGCGGGGAGATAATCTGATAGAGAAAGAGTAAGGAGGCGGGAGTTGGTTGGTGAGAGGTGATCTGGAACACGTTTAGGCTTGTTGAGGATGTCTCTGATGGCGTATGTTGGTAGTGCCGTCATGGAAGAAAGCCTTGACTGAGATGCCTGGCGCATGCAGCCAGGCAACTGCCTAGGATATCGCGTCAATACTGATTTCATTTTGGGCGGACGATTTGCCTTGTTTGTGAGTTCATGAAAGAGGTCATTGAAATAGCTGGGTGTGAGAAGTGGGGGGAATGTTGCTAAGTTCCAAGTTGAGCCGAGGTAATAGCACGGTAGGCCGAAGCGATCGAGATTGCGTCAATAATAAGTAGATTGAGATGAATAAAAGCGTCGAGGATATACAAATGGCATGTTCACCTAGAGTTTCGATGCGCACTTGCTTGTCAATGTCAGAGTGTGAGGTTCGGAAGATATTCATCAATCGCAAGTTGGGGCCAATGGAGGCATGCCACTATGTAGAACCACCTGGTCCGTGCACCAACCCGGTAGATAGGCGGCTGGCGATAAGGGAGAAAATTATTTCTGGAAGCCAATCCATCCCACCTCCGGCAGCATCAGCAGCATCAGCACCAGCCTTTAAAGTTAAAGGTGACAAGTCACAGCCGCACCTCGACGCGCAACTCACCTGGATGCCTGCATCACAATCGACGGCCGAAATGTCCGACGTCAACGGCAGGAAAAGGAAGAGGGATGGTGAGGGCAAGACGAAGCCGAAGAAGAAGGCTGCGATTGATGCCGACGTTCCAGAGGTCCCCGGAACGCCGATCCGGATCAAATCCGTCAAGAAGGCGAAGTACTGTCCGCCCGTAATAGGTAGGAACCCTCACATGAAAGGAACGTCGAGACTTTCCCGGCTGACGACGGTGAACAGTGTCTACGCCCGGCGTGCGCCTCGACGAAGATGTCACTTTCCGCACCTACCAGAAGAAGCAGACACCCGGACGCAAGTCCAGTAGGCGACATGCCTCGGAGCAGGAGATCACTCTGCACTCGACGAAGCACCGCACAGTTGATTTCACGGCGCGCGAGGAGGAGGTCGACACCAGAGGCGAGCCTTACCAGCAGGAGTACGTCGCCCTCTACGACCCCAAGACGGGCGGACTCGAAGTCATTGCGGCAAAGAAGATGGTGGTGCGAGGCACTGTCAGGGCAAAGCAGGCGGACGACGACGCCATGATTGCGCCTGCCGACATCAAGGTAAGACACAAACCCCGAAAACACTGACAATAACGTGGCTGACCACCAGTGCAGACCTACCAGGACCGCAAGGTAGACCTTGGCCAGACTTTCGGCACGAGAAAGGCGCAGAAGATCATCGAGTCGAACCGAATCAACGCCATCGGCCCCAGGGGCGAGGCCAAGGACGCTGAGGGCAACACGATCAAGGCCAAGCTCGATATGGCAGAGAAGGCGACGCTGTCGCAGATTGGGCAAGTGACCTCAACCATGGCGTCGCGCGAGCAGCTGCAGGCGGCGATCGATGACTCGAAGCCGGTGCCGCGGGCAAACCTCGAGGCCGACGAGGTGGCCGACGTCTACGACCCCAAGGTGATCATCGGGGCGGATGTGCTCAAGGCGGTGCCTGTGCGGGAGTGGCAGGAAGCGGTGGAGAAGAACGAGAACATTGACCTTGCGTCGCGGTACGTGGCGCGACGAATTGGGCGCGTCGGTAAGCAGGAGAAGCCGCTGGAGAAGCTGCGCATCATGCGATACCTCTACTTCCTCATCCTCTTCTACGTCACGGCCAAAGAGGGCCGACAGAGGGGCACCAAGAGAGTGCCGCCGAAGGACCAGCTGGCGAAGAACCTGTCGCCGGCACCACAGTCGGTCATTGACAGCATCCGGCGCAAATTCTCGGACGGTGGAGAGATTCGCAAGTTCCACATGGATTTGATCATGACGCACTGCGCGGCGCTGTCGTGTATCATCGACAACTTTGAGACAGAGCCAAGGGATCTGAGAGAGGACCTGCGTCTGGACTCTAAGACGATGAACCAGTACTTCCAGGAGATCGGCGCCAAGATTGGACAGCGGAAGGCGCCAGGTGAGGCCAAGGCGCAGCCGGTTGCGAAGCTCGCGATGCCGCTGGTGTTCCCCAAGATGAGCCGCGGCGCGCCAATGAGGCGATAGGCATGCTATGCTGACGCTGATGAGATTGATGAGGTTGTGTTTTGTGCTTTATCTTGCCTTGGCTGAAGGTGCTCCTAGCTCGACAAGACGAGCAATACTAGGGTGACGGTTGGGTTTCTGAACCAAACACTATGCAACTAAGGGCCAGTGACTGGATGATACTATGTTGAGTAAACAGAGCCACGGCGCTAGACACTGAATCATAAGGGATCTTCTCCCCTGCGTCCTTGCACTTTCGACGGTTCCCCGCATCAGGCGGCTTCCGGGGCATCTCAATCCCTGAGAAGGGGCGGACTTGCCGAGGCATCTCGGCAGTGTGGGGTATCTGGGGAAAGCTCACCCCGACTTGAGCGAACCTGCCATCTTACATGTAAGCTCTGTTGACCTTGCTTCGTGATCACATTTGTGATTATTTCTCTGGGGTTCCTTTTGATTCAACTCCTTGTTCCTCATCTCCAGCATCCGTCTCCGTCCTCGGTATTCCCACAGCAGCCGCTTTCAAAATTATTTCTTGTCTAGACACATCATGTCCAACGTCATCTCGCTCGAGTACCGTGGCCGAGTCGCGCTGCTGACCATTGACAATGACGCCAAGCTCAACGCCCTGAACCAGGAGAACTACTATGACCTCTCTCAAAAGCTCCGCGAGATTGCCACCCACAATGAGGTTTTCATCACTGTCCTAATCGGCAAGGGTCGTTACTTTTCTGCGTATGTATTACACATGACACCTGTGCACGCCCTTTACCAACCGTTGAGTATTCACGGCTAATCGCTACAATCAGTGGTGCTGATGTCTCTCTGGCCAACCGTGCGCCCCCCGTCGACGACGCCCGCGCCAACCATCAGCACTGGCTCGCTTCCTTCGTCGCATACAACCTGAACGCCACCGAGGCTTTCTACACTCACCCCAAGATCCTCGTCGCTGCTCTCAATGGCCCCGTCATTGGCCTCTCCGCCGCCCTCGTCGCCTTTGCCGACTTCATCTACATCACACCTCACACCTTCCTACTTACTCCGTTCTCCTCCCTCGGTCTCGTCGCCGAGGGCGGCGCCAGCCGCGCCCTCGTTCAAAGGCTCGGTCCCGCCAGGGCCAACGAGGCGCTTATCATGAGCAGGCGGATCAATGCCGATCAGTTGCTTGAGACGGGGTTTGCAAACAAGTCTTTTGATGTTGAGAAGGGCGATAGCGATCGCTTCAGGGATCTGGTTCTTGCCGAGGTTGACGACAAGCTGGGCGAGCATCTCATCGGCGAGAGCCTGACGGGCATCAAGAAGCTTATCCGTGCACCCGAGATGGAGATCCTCGAGAGGCAAAACTCCAAAGAAGTGTTTGCTGGTCTCGAGAGATTCGTCAAAGGCGTGCCGCAGCAGGAGTTTATGAAGATTGCTACGGGGCAGAAGAGGCACAAGCTGTAAGCTATTCGCATTTTTGCCATCTCTCACGATCATTCCCATCTCGGAAAGCACTGTTTGATCTAGATGCCCGCTTGCTGCGACGTAATTACACATGTATGAACGGTATGAGTCTATGATAGAACCTGCGGGTATTACACCAAGAGGCCAAAGAGAAGGCTCGTCTTCCTCCAGTGCTCGCGGGACGATGTGACGATTCGCTTCCGTGTCTCGGCGCTGTTGAGGCCCGTATGAGTGAACAACTTGTTGCTGAGGCTTGAGAACTCGCCCGCTTCGGGCCCGAAGGCGCATTCGAGCAGGCTCATGTCGAACATCCATTGTATGAAGAGATCGCGCTTCTGCTGCTCTCTTGTCTCCTCGTTGTCATCATCTGCTTTTGTTGTGTCGTCCTTAGCCTCGTCGTCACCTTCGGTATCGTCGTCTGTCTCCTGGCTCTCGCCGTTTGTAGGCTCGTGGTTTCTCGGTTTTTCCTCTTTTGGTAGACTCTTGTCGTCCTCGTCTCTGCTACCGTCCAGCCGCACCTCGAGCGCCTCAAGCCAGGCCTCGCAAACCTGCTCTCCCAGTTTCTGCTTGATGACACCCACAGCCGTGGCACTCCACAAATCCATGCCCGCGTCGCTCATTGCCATGGACACGTCCCGCAAGAACTTGAAAGCCCGCGGTGACGGCTGCGTCGGCAGCTCAGGCTGGCCCTCCCACAGCGGCCGCCCCACGACAATCTCCAGCGTCAGGCCCTGTGAGGCAAAAACCTCCACCGGTGCTGCTGACACGGAAATCGCCAGCTTCTCATGCAGTGACGGCACCATGTCGAGGCCGAAGTTCTTGATCGACGTCGACTCCAGCCGCGGCAGGCCGGCACGCACGTCACGCAGGACGCGAAGCATGTACATGGCGACCTTGCCACTGTTCACCGCATCAGCGCGCGACCGCCACAGATTTGCCAGCTGTTGTCCCAGATCCGCAAAAGCCTTCGCCAGCGTCGTGTCAAGCTTGTCGTGCAGCGCCTTTGGGTCGTCCTTGCTGAGCTGGTCGTGTCTTGCGTCGATGGTTTCCTCGTCCTCAATTTCGTCGTCGTCGTTCTCCCACCTCTGCTTCTTCAGCTGCTCAACGACGCCTTCGACCTCGTCAATGACGTGCCGCCACGAGTTGAAGCAGTTGACAGCCTTGGAGACGGCGTCATTGCGCCCGTGTAGTTGCGCCATGAGGCCTTGTAGGAAACCTTCGACGCCGATGGTCGGGTCCACTTCTAGGCTCGTCTGCGCCCAGAGGTGCTCGGGGCGGTCCGTTACGCCGTCCTTCCACGCGTCGAGAGTAGCCGAGGCCTCGGAGGCCACGAGGTGAAGCTTGTTCACTTTCGTCTCGACGAGAGCGAGCATGTGCCTGTTGAGGGCGTCGCGCAGGGAGTCGAGCATACCGGAGGGGTCGAAACCCCGCGCCTTGCCGCCGTCACGGATCCAGAGCTCAAGGACGCTCGTGCGAAGCTCGATGATGGCCTTGAACTCGATCATGCGCTCCATTGTCGAGGCCAGGCCAGCGACGAGCACCTCGCCGCCCTTTTCGGCCCAGCTTGCGAGCATACTGCGCGCCTGGGGACCGTCAAGGTCATCGTGGCGGATGAAGGGCGTGAAGGTCCGAATGTCATCGCCACACCATCGCTCGTACATGTCAAGCCTCAGCCCTTCGACCTTCTTGAGCATGTCGTCGTCCAAGAGAGGATGCTTCTTGAGCTTCGCCAGGGCATCCGAGAGCTTGAATGGAACCAATGCCTGGACGTCGAGGAGGGTTCTCGTGTAAAGCGTCTGGCTCTTCAAAACGTTCGTGCTGCCCTGCTGCCGCCCGCTTTCGTCGTTGTAGAACGCCACCGACATGGCCCTGCTGCGCACAGTGAGGAAGTGCTTGAGCACGTCTTTAGCTCCCGAGCTCGTCGCAAGGCTGTAGGCGCACATGGTCTTGAGTACATGTTCCTGCCCCTGGCTCTCGGCGGTCTTCTCGAGAAACTTCTCGATGCTGCGCAGCAGTCTCCGTCGCGAGCCCTCGAGGCTCTTCTTCGCCGTTTCCACGGCAAACTCAATGTCAGAGTCCTGTAGCTCTTCTTTCGTGATTCCCTTCATCAGCAGCCGACTCAGCACGAGCACCTTGCTACCGAGCAATAGCCTGTCACCGGGGCCCAGCTTCATATCCCCGGTTATGATCCCCGCACCGCCCTTGAGGACCCTTCCAACGACGAGCGCACACCCTTCGAGGAGCCTCGCCCTTGCAAAAAATCCCATACGGCCGTCTTCTACCTCGGGGGCAAACTCCCCGTAGCCCTCGACCTTGCGTCCCACCACGGCACGACCGCACCGGGCACCCATGCGGCCGAGGAGGGCTTGCACGGCGTCATTGTCCTTGCGCATCTGGACTATCGAGTCGGCGGTGCCGAGAAGACCGCGGTAGGAGGAGCCGACCTGATTTCGCAGGCGCGCGGCCTTGTCGTCGATCTGGACATGGAGGGCGCGGTGGATGGCGCGGATCTGGGGGAGTGTGTGGTTTGCGGCGAAGACGTCGGCAGAGGAGTTGAGGTTCGAGATGTCGGGGGCGGAAGCCATGGTGGGAGGCTTCTGCTACGGCAGGGGCATTGATCGGGAGGGTGACAGTTTCTTCGTGAGCCTCGTGCTCCGCCTTGTCGTCAGTAGCAGTTGTCAATTATGAAGCTCCATAAGCTCTTGAATGCCCTGTCCTGTCGCGATGGTGGACAGATGTCTGAAAGGCGACCAGCTGCTGCCAACTGGAGATCCCCTCAAGCTCCCCGGAGCGTGCAAAGGTCAGTGGAGGTGCCCGAAAGCCTCCACTGCTTGAGGTGCCCCGCCGAATGACTTTTATCTTATCTGCACCCCCGAATGTAGATGGCCCCACTAAAAAGTTCTCGTCGGTGGATTTTTCCAGGACCGCAACTGCCAAGGTCGATTTGATCTCAAGACATCCGACCCTCCTCCCATCACCAACTCCACCAAGACAACTTGACGACGACCGTGAATATGGGCAAGAAGAGAAAGGCTTCATCGCGCAACGCGCAACCGACTGGCCCGAAGGAGCTAGACGCCGCCGACGCCCGCCTCGGGCCCATCATGACCTACGAAGATGTCGCCGATTCAGAGGAGGAGTACTTTATGAACCGCGACAAGATCATGTTCGACGAGGGACCCAAGTCTAAGCGCGCGCGGCGTGTGGAGGATGAGGACAAATTTCTTCAGCAGTCAGACGAGGAGATCATGGACGAGGATATCGACTCGGACGACGACGAACAGGAGGTGGAGGAGAAGGCGCCGCGACCTAGGAAGGGCGCTGCCGCCAAGCATGTCGCCGCCTCAGACGACGAAGCGGAACAGCGGGGTGGCGACGAGGAAGAGGGTGACAGCGGATGGTGGGGAGACTCCAAGACGGACTACTACGATAACGACCAGATTGAGACCGAGGCCGACGCTCTCGAGGAGGAGGTTGAGGCCAAGAGGCTGCAGCAGAAGAAGCTTGCCAAAATGGCCGAGGAAGATTTCCTCTTCGACGAGGGAGACTGGCTGGCGGCAAGGCCCGATGACGACGACGACAAGGACGTCGTGACCGAGGTGCTGCAGGATGTCGAGGTCACGGACGACATGACCCCCGAGGAGCGGTCGAAGTTGCTGTCGACGCGGTACCCTGAGTTTGAGTACCTCGTCCGAGAGTTCCAGGAGCTGCAGCCGAAGCTGGTGGTTTTGCAAAAGGAGGCGCACGGCAAGTCGGGCAAGTCGCTCGAGGCTGTGCGCTACTGGATCCTCGGCTGCTACGTTGCGGCGCTGGCGAGCTACTTTGCCATCCTGACATCGCCCTCGAGAGATGGCTCGACGACACAGAAGATCCTCGGCCCCTCTGAACTTCGTGATCACGAGGTCATGGAGACTCTGGTCACATGCCGAGAGGCGTGGCAGAAGCTTGACTCGGTGAGGGCCATCACGGCAGCGGACGAGTCGATGGACGTCGACTCGGCAGAGGAGGAAGACACACTCGCATCGATCCCCGCCGAGGGCTTTGTGCGCCCGTCCAAGGCCGACAAGAAGGTCAGGAAGGCCAAGGAGAAGGCACAGAAGGAGAAGAGCAAGCGCGCCCAGGCTGTCGAAGAGTCGTTCGCCGACCTGGATGGCCTCCTCGCGACATCGAAGAAGTCCCGCAAGTCAGCCGCCGACAAACGTGCCGCTGCTGCTGCGGGAGACGACGATAACTCGGACTTTGGCGAGGAGGAAACGCTCGATGCGCGCACGGCGGCCGACAAGGCGGCTCGCAAGAAGAGCCTGCGGTTCTACACCTCCCAGATTGTTCAAAAGGCCAATCGTCGCGCGGACGCCGGCCGCGACGCAGGTGGCGACGCTGACATTCCCTACCGCGAGCGCCTCCGCGACAGGCAGGCGCGTCTCAACGCCGAGGCGGAGAGGCGCGGTCAGAAGGGGTCCAAGTACGGCGAGGACCTGGGCGGCTCGGGAGACGAGAGCAACGACGAGGACGCGGCGACGTCAAACGCTGTGCGGCGGGAGGAGGACGACGAGTACTACGACATGGTGGCGGCCAAGAGCGGCGCGAAGAAGTCGGACAAGGCGGCTCGGCAGGCAGCGCTCGCGGCGGCTGGCGTGGCGGACAGGGTTGTCGAGCAGGAGATCATCGGGCCGGACGGCAAGCGGAGCATCAACTACACGATCGAGAAGAACAAGGGTCTCGCGCCGAAGAGGAAGAAGGAGAACAGGAACCCGCGTGTCAAGAAGAAGCTGCAATACGAGGCCAAGCAGAAGAAGCTGCGCAGCATGATGCCGACGTTCAAGGGTGGCGAGCCGCAGGGTGGTTACGGCGGAGAGAAGACCGGTATCACGACGGGGCTGGTCAGGGCGAGAAAGCTGTAGTGTTTGTTTGGTATTCATACAAAGATTGTATCACTTGGAAGCTTGACAAGTCTAATGCTGAGGCTATTGGGTTCTCGACGGTGTTAACAACATCGGAAACCTTGGTCTCCGTTGAAGCCTCCGAGTATTTCCTCTTCCTCAGATCGAGAAAGTGAAGTAGTCTCAAGATCCTCGAGAGCCGACCTAAGGTAAGGTAAGGTAGTCACAATAATGCGACATCCAGACATGGTCAGCAAGCTAAGGTACCTTACCTAAGGCAAGGTTCAATAGCAGACCGCCGGGGGTGTCAGTGGCTTGGCTGCGTACAGGGCTTATAAGGCTTTCAGGGGATGCTAGGGGCTCTTGGAGTGAGAGCAATCCCCAGCCGTGCTGTGGTGGGGTCAGTAAGCACACCCCCAATCCCACCCTGTGCTTAGGTCAGACGCAGCCGACCAAACCGAAGCTTGAAGCTTATATCTGAACGAAAGCCCACCCCCCCCTCCATCCTTGACAAGATCTCCAGTCCACACCCATCTCAGACACCATGACCGACGTGGGCAAATTTGCCTGGATCAGCGGCTCTGCACTGTTTGCTGTCGTTCTTGCGTACGCTATGGGTCTCTGTAGTTGGAAGAACCACATGCCCGTCGAGGGCAAGGTACGCGATGCCTCTCGCCCAACCCATTTTATGAACCCCTATGTTGACAGCTTCCCCCAGACGATCCTCCTGACCGGTGCATCTGAGGGAATGGGTCGCAGTGCCGCCATAAAGCTCGCCGCCCGTGGCGCCAACATCATTGCCGTCGCCCGGAACGCCGCTCGCCTCGAGGCCCTCCTCCCTGAGCTCAAGGCCGCAGCCAAGAACCCCGACACTCAACGCTTCACCTACCTCACCGCCGACATTGGCCTCCCCGATTTCGCTGAGCCTCTTCTCGCCTCCGCCACCGCCTGGAATGACGGCCGCGCCCCGGACATTGTCTGGTGCGTCGCCGGCATGGCCACGCCGGGCCTCTTCGCCGAAACCCCCTTCTCCGTCCTGCGCCGCAACACGGACGTCAACTTCTACGGCACCGCCGAGCTCGCGCACGCCGTGCTGAGGGTATGGCTCTCTCCCGACGCGCCGCGGCCCAGAGAGAAGAAGTTCCTCGTCATGACGAGCTCCGTCGCCGCCTTCTGCCCCATCGCCGGCTACTCGCCCTACGTCCCCTCCAAGGTCGCCCTGCGTGGCCTCGCCGACTCGCTCTCGCAGGAGCTTCTCCTCTACCCCGAGAACCCTGTCAGCCTGCACGTCGTCTTCCCGGGAACCATCACGAGCCCCGGCCTCGAGCGCGAGAACCTCACCAAGCCGGAAATCACCCACCAGCTCGAGGATCTCGACCCCGTGCAGTCGCCCGATCAGTGCGCCGAGGCGGCCATTCGCGGGCTTGAGAGGGGGGATTACTTTGTGACCGTCGCCTGGCTGGGATTCCTCATGCGCGTCAGTCTGTTGGGCGGATCGATCCGGAACAGCTGGGTTATTGATACCCTGACCATGATGTTCGTGACGCCTCTGGTGTGGGTTGTCATGCTGCCGGATATCATGGGCAAGGCGAGGAAGTACGGCAAGACGCATGGTCACCCGAGGACGTACAGCAAGGTGAGTTCTTGAGCCTGGCCTGGAGCTTCATAACTAGATACCCTAATTTTGAGACGTATACACTTGACCATGTCCAAACGGACGACTTTCTGATAGTAGTGCGTTGTTACTTGGTGATCGCGTAGATTAGGTGTGAAATGTGTACAAAATTCGAATGCTTCATATGCGTGGCATATCCTATTGTTAAGGGTATCACAATATGCCAACTGTTCCATAAATCCCCCTTTCAGACTACACACCGCTCCATTTTCCAAACTGCGTGTACCTCTTGAACATCTCCCTCAGGATTGCCCTGCCACTGGCATCCATCGCATCGTTCAGAATCTTCCTCACCTCCGGGGGCGTCACGTCAAAGATGGAGTTCATCCCCGGCTCCAACGCCTCCCGAACGCCGTGCGGCACATCCACCTCGAGCTGCAACTTGACATATAGCATGAGCACGAGGTACACGTGTCGTCCCGCCGTCTTCTTCGCTGCGTCCGTCACCGAGTCGAGCGCGCCGACGTACTGTGCGCGCGACACAGACGCGACGGATGGCTCAGTGACGAGGGTCATGAGGCGGGAGTACAGCATGGCGTGCTTGGTTCCGAGCGTCGCGGCGCTCTTGCTGGAGTTGTACGCGAGGGCGCGCAGAAGCGCCTCGAGCGTCGAGAGGAGAATATGGTAGTGGTCCTCGAGACGGAGGCGGTGGCGACGGATCACGACGCTCATGAGGCTGCAGAGGCCTTCGTAGATGCGCGGCGAGGATGACACTACCACGCCGCCCTTGCCGGATGCGATGACGGATACAGCGCCGAGAGTGGTCTCAATGTTCCACTGCGTCATCGAGGTTGCGCGCTGGTCGAGTAGGAGCCGGACGACGTCGGCGGTGCGGCAGAATTCACGAGCTGTGGTGGCCTTGGCGAGGCGCGCGGTGAGCTTGCTGTGGGCGGTAGCCAGGTCGAAGGATTTGGCTTTTTCGGAGGAACCTTGTTCGTCTGCGGCATGTCAGTCTTCTTCATTGGCGAGTCGGGGCATGATGGCAGCAACGTACCAGTCAGGCGGATGACGACCTGGTGGATGGCTAGGAGCTGGCCATCCACGGCCTGTCCTCCCTCGAGCTCCTCAAGGAGACTCTCGAGGTACTTCAACTTCTCGTTGCGTTCCAGGTGGTTGACGATGGCGTCGACGCAGGCGTTCGTCGTCTCCCGGGAGTTGCTTGCTGATACCACATCAGGAATGCTGCGAGCACCCTCACTTGTGTCATTAGACTGGAACAGCAGGCTGAAGTCCGTCGGCTGCGGCTGAGCAAGCCGTGAAGAAAAGTTGCTAATCAGGAAGGTCCTGAGATGCCAGCCGCGCAGATATCCTTGAGAGACAGCCTGCGTGCTGGCCTCCTCCAGTGCCCTAATATCAAGCTTCAGTCCTTTCAGTGCGCCTGCTGAAAGTCCTCTGGCAGCATCCATAGCAAGAAGTAGCTTGTTGACGGCTAATCGGTCTTTGGAGGAACGCCACTCGCGAGCATACTCGTCAAGGGTGCCCTTGATAGTAGTGGCGAGGCGCTCATGAACGTCGGAAAGGTCGAGAGGGGCATTGTCGCCTTCAAAGTTGCTCGAACCCGACAGGACTTTCGCCAGTGCTTTTAGGACTGCCAGCTTCAGCGTCTCGTCTGCAGATTCCTCCTCGCTCTTGTCCAGATGACGACCGGCCTTCTTGAAGTACTTGGCACCCCATTCCTCGTAATGGTCATTAATCTGCCGAATCGCTAAAGTCGCCAGCTCGCAGACCAAACGGGAAGTGCCGAGGGCCGTTGTAGGGTCCATATCGGCGATGGCTGGAGACGCGCTCGTAGCAAGGGCGGTAAGATCAGAGAAGGACATGCCTTCGTAGAAGGTCGACTTGCGCATGATCTTGACCATTAAGCCGAGGACAAGATTCCAGGTCGATGCTGTAACCTTTTCCGTCTTGTGCTTCATTTTGCGGCGTTGCGACATGAGCGTCTCCATAATACGCTCTCGTTGGGGTCTCGAGAGTAGCTCGTCGGGCGTGGTCACCAAGGCCTTAAGGGCAGCATTTGTGCGCGTGTCTTCCCAAGGGGAAGACTTGGAGCCACCAGCCAGGGCCTCAATGGCGTAGTCGATGACCTGTGTTGTGAGTTTGGCCTCGTGGAAGACGTTATCGTTTGATAAAATAGCGCTCAGAGTACTCGTCAAGTGTGTAGAATCTTCTGTCGAGGCCTCCTTGTCGTCGGGGAAGGCGAGAATGCGTTGCAGAAACTCCGGTAGGGCGTCGGCTTTCCCACCAACAAGAGGCAAAAAGCGAGATGCTTCTCCCAAGGCAAAATCTACATACGAAGTGGCCGTGATGCCAGAAGAAATATACACCCCGGTCTCTGGCCTGTTGACTTGAACACTGTACGGGTCCCATGGGATTTCGAGAGACGCTGATTTTAGCTTACGAAGTAGCTTAGATAGTCGGTCAACAAACGATTTGAGCATCTCGGAGAGTTTCGCCTCGTCCTCGCCGTCGGGAAATGCCGAAAGCCAGAGCTGGGTGGCGGCACGGAAAGCCTGGAATGTGTCGGGGTTTTCCAGCTTGCCCTTCGACATAACGTTGTTGAGTTCAGTCGAAACTGTCGATCGAACTTTGGTGGCCTCCTCGCTGTCGACCCAGAAAACAGTGCTCGCAATGACTGGCCAGCGCAAGGAGAGAATGTCCGAAGGCAAGTCGTTTGAGAGCCAAGCCTTCTGCAAAAGGTCGAAGAGCCTCAGCTGCACTGCGTCCACAAAATCATCGCTCTTGAGGGCGGCTGCAATGGTGTCGAGAAACACAAGAGTGGCTGCTGGGTTGACTCCCTTTTGCTCTTCGACCCATTGCAACACGGTCAAGAGCTGCTTTGGTGTCAAAGAGTTTTCAATGGCTGTCATCAAGCGCGGGCTACGATGTACTGCTCGAGAAAACCAGGCTGATCGACTCATCTCGTCAGAGTCGGAAGTGGTATCGCATTTGATGAGCTGCCCAAACCACCTCTTCAGGAAGGAAGACAGGTCGCGAGCCTTCTCGTAGCCACCGATGATGCAATAAAGAAAAGTGTGGGCGGCGTTGAGATCTGCTTGAGCCCCTAGGGCAGATTGCGGTCGCAAAAGACGGTCTGCGACTGTGTCTAGAAGCAGCCTCCCCTCCTCTGTGAGAAGAAAGACATCCGGGTCGCATTGTGCCACGAGTGACACCGTCTGCCAGTGCGTAGAATCAGTGCTGAGAGCATAGTCTTTGCACAACGCACGGAGGTCTTCCAAGTCGATCTGTGACCGGCTAGTGATCGCTTCACCAAGCAAAATCTTCAGAACAGAGGACTGCTCCTCTTGACTGAGCTTGTCTAAGCTGTTGCGTGCCAGCCTGAAGGTCTCCTTGGTCCAATCCTCCTCAGACGTTGAGGCGGTCGGTCCAGTGAGAATTCGGGGTGTTGTTGTTGCCAAGTTAAAAAACACGGGGGCCGAGATCGACGCAATGGGTTTAGAAATATCGACAGCCCGGATCGGTGCTTCGAGGTCCTTTCGGTTGAGGAAGGACGATTTTGCTGGGAGCATGAGGTTGCGATGCATGAAGTCCTCGAGCTGCTGCGCCCAGGTAGACTTGACGCGCTGCTCGAGTGACACCTCGACACCCTTGACCAGTCCCTTCAGCTTGCCAAGAAGGCCAAAGCCAGGTCGCGTCAGGTACATGGCGACTTCCAAGGCATCTGCCTGTCCCTGTAGACGCAGGTTCCATATCGCAGACAGGGTGTGGATCCAGTTCTCTTGAGTCTCGGTGCAGTCCATATTGCTCGTAGCTGAGTAGTCGCACATCAAAAGAATGGGCGCCAGGTATGTGACTACATCGCTAGCTGGTTGGGAGAAGAGGCCCATGATGTGCTCTGCGCCCATGCGTTCATTCTGAGACTTGATCAAGGTCTTGTCGACACGGGCCAGTAGTATTCGTAGCGCACAGAGAACTGCATCTCCCGTGCCGATACAGCCGTCTCGTGTCTTCAGAGCTTCGAGTTTGAATGCGGCCGCAGGCGTCCTCTTCCTCTTCTTCGACTGTGTTGCTTCGGAGGCAGCGTTCTCGGCGCTCGGTATCGCGAGCCCCTTGAGAGTTTGCTGTAGAATCGCCATAAACTTTCGATCGGCAAGGGATTTAGCGAGGGAGAATAGAGGTATCCTTTGGAACGTGAGGCCCAAAATCCGCCATGTCAAGGGAAATCGTCGCAGGGTGTCAGCGGCGTCACTGTTCGACTTCATAGACTTGAGAAGCCATCGCAATACGGTCTCTTCGGCGGCGTAAAAGTGACTGGAGCTGACTGAAGTGAGCAGACTCCATACGTGCTCGATGTGCTCGCCGTTTTCTCCCGGGCCGGTTTTGTCGAGTGAGCGGACGGTTTTGACAAGGTCTCTTCCGCGGGCCTGTTCGTCTCATGTCAGATGCGATTGATGCGTTCCCAAAGGTCGGATCAACCTACGATTGTCTCGGAGGACGACTCATCGACATGGCCGTCGGCCGTTTTCACATCCATGGCGAGATGTGAACGAGTGTGGACAACCTTGAACGTCAAATGTACGGACAGTTCCTTCATGCCAGACTCCAAATGCAGCTCCCCGCCCAAAATTATTTCCTGGAGAATATACTGCCGCCCCACACTCTCTCTCTCTCACCGACTTCACCGAAGACTGACCGCCTTCGGGTATTCCAGGTTGGCTCTCCCGACCACCTCGAAAATAACATGACGGAACCGCCCTCGCTTGACCCCGACGTCAGTTTGAGATCCCAACCACACCACCTCCTGTCAAATCGTATCACACGTGTACGTCGCATCGCCTCGCCATAATTACATGTCAATTGGTATTGACCGGTCATTTTACAGCTCCGCAATCATGTCTGACACCGCCATCCCTCCTCCCCCGACCGCCGTCGCGCGACCCGTCAGTGAGGCACTTCTCAACGAGAAGGTACGATAGCTTCGCGAAAAGCACCCGATCCATCGACAAAGGCACGCCATAGCTAACACGAATAGTGGGACCGCTGCGCATCCAACCTTCTCGTCAAGTCCTCCCTCGGTCTCGGCTTCGGCGTCGTCTTCTCAGTTCTCCTCTTCAAGCGGAGGGCGTGGCCCGCCTTTGTTGGCGCTGGCTTCGGAGCTGGTCGGGCGTACGAGGAGTGCAATTTCAACCTGAGGCAGGCGGCAAGGGACCTGAAGAAACAGGCATGAGTATTGAACTCGGAAATGGAGGGGAGCACGAGACCACCAGCGACGTGGGAGAACGCCTTGTACAAAAACGATACGAGCGGTAGCGACAGGGACGAGGTGGAGCTACGACTTCCAGATATCGTCGCATCGGCCGGGACGGAACGAACGAGTGACAGAGCGAGTATAGGTTAGAGGAATGAAAGAAGTGGAATAGATTCACTATGTACACCATTCCGCGTTCACGAGTCGCCACGAAGCCTTGTGAGTACAGTTCGTCTGTCAACTGATACGCAGATATCGTCCATCATGTCTTCGGATCACTCTCGGCCAAAACATCCAGGAATACCACCTGACTTGACCTTCTCCGGGTGCCTGGCAGATGTTCCACCTCATAAGCGCTTGCTGCGCTGTCCTCAGGACCGTCGACCAGGAGCTCGACATCGTCGTGTCTGTCGGTGACGGGGTTGAAAAGGGCAGAGAAGTCGTTGCTCAGCTGGCGAAGTCCGCGAGAACAGGTGCCCCCTAGGTCCCACAACAAGGAGCTCTGTACGCTGCTCACTGAGCCGATCGAAGATTTCCTTCTAAACACTGCGAGTTCTCGTTGTACACCGCCAGCCAGAGAGACGCTCCGACGACGGACGTTGTCGACAAAGCTCTCGTCGTATTGGCCGCTATCCGTTTCGGATTCATCATCATGTTCCCAGCGTATGCTATTGCAGAGTGATTCGCGACTTTCCGAGGCTGCCCGCCCTCGATTGGCCCGAAGCCCGGCGCCGAAGAACAGAACGATACCTAGCATGCTGACTAGGATGAGGAGAGTGAATGCGAGAAGCAGAATCTCAAACTTGCTCCGCTCGAGATCTTGTTTGTCGATAGCCATACTGGGCCGCGCCTCCGATGACCCAACGTGTGTTTGTTCGTAATTAAGCTGACTGGCGCTAGGTTCTCAGGGACTGATGTCGACGTTTTTCAAAGGTCGTCTAGTGTAGCCCAGTCACGTGGAGGAAGACGATTGATAGGATGCGTACCTAGGAAGAGGTTGAACGTCGCTGTATACTCTCGTTGTTCGGGTGGGCTGGGGCGAATTTGAGACTGTGAGTGGCTTGGAGGTGATGAGCTATCTCGAGATACAATCTCCCGCTTTTTTGGAACCTTTGGGGAGTTGCGTTCAAAGTAGCAGCTTGTCCACTGAGCCGCGCTGCAGGCAACTCCGATCATTGGGGTTCACCTGCCTTCTTATAGGTTAGATACCTAATATGAGAAACCTAGGTGCGCGAAAAAGCCAAGCTATGTCCCGTTGCCCTTGCCAATCACGATTCAGGGCGAGCTTCCGGCCAGTAAGTCGACCTTACCTTACCTCCCAGGTAGTTTACAAAGCTCCTTCAGGGCGTTGGCCTGCCCCTCAGCCAAGCAACCATAAGGGTTGCGAATGAGGGCACAACCTGGATGTCTGCCTCCTGTTGGGCCTTGAAGCCGCCGAGGCGACTCTCAGGTCTCTTAGGATCAATATCATTTTTGGTATCGGTTGGGGGCATTCTGTTCGCCTTCGTACACGACCACCATGGAGGACAGAACTGATTGCATATATGCACAATGGCTCGGAGGTATTAATGGTTTCTGACGCCTGAGTCCATCCTGTATGCTGATTAGAAACAATTGCAATCATCAAGATTGTAGTATAAATAAAACGTTGCTGGGAGTGTACATCGTATACTCCTCCCTCCTGTTCGAACAAATCGCCAAGGCTTCCATACCGCAGGAAAGGCGTCGGGTACACTGAATGGGCATACCAGACTTTATCACGCCAGATCTGGATGATTGCTTCTTCTTCTGGATAGTCGTGTGATCGCTTGGTAGGAATAGCCAGTACGAACCCCGGCTTGTTCTGACTGAAATGGCCGAGTGTGATCCAAGATTGTGTGGATACTGTCTGCGTGGCTGCTCGAGCACTTCGGACAATACTTGCTCTGTCGGAGACGGCGAAGTTTGATCATGAGATGGATAATCTTGTAGACAATCATAACATATCCCACCACTCCGGCAAACGTGAGCATTATGGATGCCGCAGGACGTGAAGCCCGGTGGTTATAGTTTTCCGCCCACACAGGGAACGTCCCATCATACCACCCGACGAGCGGAGGCCTACTGAATCGGCGCCTGAGGCGTTCGTATGAGCCGGAATCATGCTCGTTCAGTCGTGGGGGTGGGGGGAGTATCGCATGAGCTGCCTCTTCGCATTCTGGAGTTGCCGCCCCAGCTTCCTGAATGGAAGTTCATCAGTCGTCGGGTGGCCAAGGTAACAATGTAAAGAATATACCACGAATTCCTTGCACAGTTGAACATAATCTTTATAAGCCGTCCAGCATGAAAGCTCCAGCGCCTCTTCCGATAGATCCTGGCTTCTGAAGCTTGGAAACAGAGAAATGATTGCAACAAATAGGCCAGCAATGGCAATGCAGATGGCAGTAACCCTGTGGTTCTCAAACCATCTTCTCACTTGCACGACAAAATGAACGCGAGCCTTGGATGAATCTTCCTGTTGTGGTACTGAGGCCTAGTCGGACACGCCGTGGATTGGTTCAGTCGACTGTGACGGCGCTACCGAGGCAGCATACGGGGGTGGCAATGTGACTGTTGTTTCCGAAACTTTGGGCGGTTTTGAGGTTTGCGAAAGCTCTTCGAGTGAGAGTTGAAGAGAAACTGGTAGGGGATCTGATCCGCCGGGCACCGAAGCGTGCGAAGAATTCAAGCGAAGCATTGTGTCCATGTCGGTCGCCCTGATCTGTGCATACCTAGGCGGAGGAGCTGTTATTTTCCCACTAGCACCATCCGGACGAGCGGCGCGTCAGCCTTATGTATCATTCTTTTATCACTTTCAGCTGAAGGGGTTACGTCAGACCCGCTCAATGACCCCAAATTCCAATCATAACGTGACGAGGCTTAACGTTTACGCCTGCGAGGGCGCGAAGGCTGTGCCGTGTCTGACCTGAAGCCAAACGGCTCTGGTCGGCCTATGGCGCGGAAAGAATCAATACTGGAGGATTCGACCACTTGGGTATACAGTGCCGTACAGGAAATTCATTGGTTGTTGGTCAACCAGTCATATCGACACCCAACCGAGCCACGGGCGTTGGACTCGGTAGGTATGAGCTGATTTCGACAATAGCCAGCAGCCAGGGACGCTCAAATGAGCTACAACCACAGGTGAGATCGGTATGGAAGCCAACATGATCATATCAAATATCAGCTCCTGGGCGAGTCACTTCAATGTATGACAGACTGAGATAGAAGTCCCTTTTGCTTCCATTTACTGAAGGTGGAAACAGTGTTGGAGGTTGAAATGGCCTCCCGGTGATTGGTTGTTTCAATCAGTGACAGCTGAGTCATCCCAGCACCGGCCGAACCGATCCGAGCCGCCACCAGTGGCCGGAATCTTTACATCATCCTCGGCAGGTAGAATTTGTCAGTATCTTCGTGTATACAAATTCAACGTTTACCATCTACCTTCGCTCTATAGCATCAGCATGGCCTCCATTTTGTGCGCAAATACCACTTCGAGCGCGCGACTGTTTGTTCAGCTCGCCAGACGCACGACAAACTCCACCGCCACCCCCTTACTCGATATCCTAACTCCACGATGGAGTCGACAGACTACTCGCCTAGATGCTGCATACAGCACTGTGACACCCGTCGCCAGGTCTAGCAGGCAGCTGACGATATCTCCTGTGGCTAGCTTCCAGGGCCACGCTTCGAAGAAATTTGCGCAAACAAGGGCCTTCTCCTACGTGCCCGCGCGGCACGCTACGGCCTGTGTTCATAATCTCCAGATGGATGAGGATGGGAAAGAGATGCACCTCGAGATCACGGACCGAGCCGGGAAGGTACGAAAACATTGGCCTCTTATCAGCAATGCAGTGAGTGCCTTTACATGCTAACAAAATTGCAGCGCCTCGCCCAAATCATGAAGAAGGACAATAACCCGAACCTCGCGTTGCGCATCCAGGTCGAGAGTGGTGGCTGCCATGGCTTCCAGTATATCATGAGCTTGGTCACCCTGCCGCCGACCGAGGGAAGCGACGGCAACTTGTCCGCGGCTGTGGGGGAGGACGATAGTGTGTTTGAGTATGCCGAGGGGGAGAAGTACACCGCAGCGACACCCACGGCTGGGGCACCGAAGATTGTGCTCGATCAGCCGTCGCTGGACCTCCTCAAAGGTAGCAAGGTGGATTTTACAATGGAGCTGATTGGGTCGCAATTCAAGATTGCGGACAACCCCTTGGCGACGAGTAGCTGTGGATGCGGCACAAGCTTCGACATCAAGATGTAGCATAATTGTATGAACAACAGCATGGATGAACAAGGATAATGGGTGAGGAGTCACTTCAGATTGATCGAGACTACCATACAGCACGCACAAGAGGGTGGACCCGGTGATGAAGTCTGAAAAAGCTCAATTTCACAAATCCTCTTGTAATCGTAACGCCGCGCGACCATGAATCATAAAGCCCTTGGTATTTTTTCTCAACCTATCAACAGAGACAACCCAAACCCAGTCCGCAGTGAAGGACCACCGCTTAGTTCATCTGGCGGATGAGGGCGTTAATCTTCTCCTCGCGGTTGCCAAGGTCACCACCCTCGATGAAGTGCTTGAACTTGCGGGCGTGGAAGCCACCGGTGGGGTTGGACAGCTTGAAGGGCCACAGGAAGTTGGCGGCCTGCTTGAAGTTGGGGCCGACGGTGTAGATTTCGTGGATGAGATCCTCCATGCAGATGATGCCGTACTTGCCGAGGTTCTCCTCGATGATGGAGTTGTCGGTGAGGGCAATGCGCTGCTTGTTGACCTTGCCGTATCCGCGCTTGTAGATGAGCTCCTTGATGGACTTCAGGTTGGGGTAACCGTAAGCGACCCAAGGCTCGATGACCTTGATCATCTCAGTGGTGGCCTTGGTGACACGGATGAAGACACCGTTGTTGATCTGGAGGAGACGCAGGAGCTGGAGGATCTTGCGGGGCTTGGGGGCGATCTTGTTGATACCCTTGATGCGGATGAGGAAGATCAGGTTGGCCTCGGCAGGGACGTAGGCGGAGTCGGTCTCGCGGGCGACACGGGCGAGGCGGACCTTCTCGCGCTCTTGCTCACGGTACTCCTGGACGTACTTCTCGGCACGCTTGAAGATGACCTCACGCTTCTCCTTGTTGTTCTGTTTGGCATTGTTAGCCTCATGCTTCCTCAAAAATTGAAGCAGGCAAAAAAGACAATGTCCGGTAACTATCAGACCCGAAAGAAGATGTAATTTAAACAACAGCAGCGACACCAAGTGTCTAGTCGAATGGGGTATTTTATGCATCATGAAAACCAAGAGGGGACTGGAGCAGACGTGAACTTACGGTCTTCTTCTGGTCGTTGGCAGCGTTGCGCTCGGCGCGGGCCTTCTCCTGAGACTTGCGCTTCTTGAGAAGGGTCTCGGGGACCAGGATGTGCTCCTGAGTGGGGACGGAACTAGAGGATGAGATCAGTACGTAGTCCGGCATACCGCAGTATGGAGCAGAGCGCCGATGCGAGAATTGCAGCTGTGCGCGACATTCTCGCCTTGGCTAACTCGAGTTGATGTATTTGATCGGTGAGCCGATGCTGAGGAACGAAGCCCGCCTAGGCGTGGTAAATCATTCTGCACTGACGCTCATCCGACAACGTCTCAGCACCGAGCTGAGGAGGTATGCGTGCTTGTAGTGTGGCTGCTCAGAAGAACCTTTCGGCGTCGACGAGTGCTACCAAGCAGCAATGTATTTAGGGGAGAGGAATACTCTTCATCCCCAACACCCCGAGACACCATCTCTCAATCCGCAAACTGTGTTGCAAGCCTGCAAGAAGGAGGGAGATGCTCGGGAAAGATCGAGCTGGGAGGGCCGAACTTCACCATGCGGCGCAGTAGGGAATCCAGTTGAGAAGACCACGACAATCTGCATTCATCGCCATCCAGGCATCGAAGGGGTCATCATGGGGAACGGTAGACATACGTGCCAGCCATTACGATTGTCGGTCGAGGGTGTCGAGAGTGATTGTCGATGGTTGGAGTCGGGATGGAGAAGGACGAACGAGAGGAGAAGGAAAAGCTTCAGGAAAAGTGCAGTAATGGGGATGGGGACATGAGGGCGGTCAAGCGGTAGAGTGGGGCATTTTTCCCGCAGAAAAAAATCGCTTAGTTATTGGTGCTTGTTGGTGTGTGGTATTTTATTTTTCGGCGGGTAGGGTTGAAGCCCCATTTTCGGACTGGCGGTCAGTGCTCTCTCTGGCTTTCGGCTCTACCTTAGCAACGAAACTTCGAAACCGTTCATCGCCAATCTTCACCAACCGACGCCCTCATCCCTCTTCGACAGAGTCACCAGAACGACAAGATGGCTCCCAAGACCAAGGCCCCCCGCGCTCCCCAGGAGAACATCTCCCTCGGACCCCAGGTCCGCGATGGTAAGCTTGCCAGTGGCACGCGAGAGCCTGCCCGTCGCAGTTCCCCCGACGGTTTAACGATGTGTGATGCTAATCATTCGACTTTCAGGCGAGCTCGTCTTCGGCGTTGCCCGCATCTTCGCCTCTTTCAACGACACCTTCGTCCACGTCACCGATCTCACGTTCGTCTCCCCCTAGAGCCAGCGCGGGGCTTGAGCAGTACCCCGCGAATGGGCACTGCGAATGCTTGCGCTGGTGCAAAGAAAATACACATTCACATGTCCGTGGTTCAGAGGCTAACCTGGGTGATTCCAGTGGCCGTGAGACCATCTGCCGTGTCACTGGTGGCATGAAGGTTAAGGCCGATCGCGACGAGTCCTCCCCCTACGCTGCCATGTTGGCCGCTCAGGACGTCGCTGTCCGCTGCAAGGAGCTCGGCATCACTGCCCTCCACATCAAGATCCGCGCCACCGGCGGTAAGTCCAGTCGCTCGGTGTATTTGCTTGCCATCCATGCTAATGCGAATACCAGGTAACGGCACCAAGACCCCCGGCCCCGGTGCCCAGTCTGCCCTCCGTGCCCTCGCCCGTTCCGGCATGAAGATCGGCCGCATCGAGGACGTCACCCCTACCCCCTCCGATTCTACCCGTCGCAAGGGTGGTCGCCGTGGTCGTCGTCTCTGAGCGACAGACACAAAAAAATTGGTGTCTGGCGCCGGAGTCGTCCGGTCGGGAACGGCAATGGTCAGGAGTGTGCTCTACGATTTGGTCTCTTGGGTGGCATCGTCAAAAACGAGGGGAACGGCACTTTATGCCTGGTCTCCATGTTCTACGCGCTGTGTCGCGTCTTTTCGGCCGGCAGTAGCTGAAAAGTAGACAGAATAGAAATGCGCCGTAGCGCCCTGAACTGAAGAGCAGCTCCTGATACATCATATATGTGCCCTGTCGCCGACTCAGTGAAAGTGCTACCCGGAACAGTCAAACGGAGACATGTACCAACGTGTCATGCTATCAAGTGAAACAAATTAATCTGGTTCGACCGTGGTCTACCTATCTGGGATATCTCAAGATCGCTACGAAGTATGTGTTGTATGTTTCTTGCCGTCGTCGAGCAATGGCCGGCGACTTCTCCTTCACCTGTACGCTGGCCGAAGAGACCACGTACTACGACCCGCACCGCCAGACTTGTTAATCTTGGCCACCGTCTCTAAAGCCTCCATGAAGCGTTCCTTTACTTGCGCCTTCCCCTTGACCTCATGGTTGAAGTGATCGACGATCGACTTGGTAGGTACTGTGCCGTTATGCCGCTTGATGAACTCAACGATCTTGGGCCCAAAATCCACGCCCTGCAGCTTATGACCACCGGGCGACGGCGACGCACGCATACCTTGCCTATCAGCGAGGCTATTCATGATTCCCGCGCTGCTTGGGGCTGCTCCGCGACGGCGGTTATGCGCGCCAGGGCGTCCTGCCTCTCCGACTTCGCCGGTCCAAGTGACGATCCCGGGGGCAATGGTGCGCGCTTGAGCGTGCGCACGGCGGAGACTGGCGGCAGCTGAGGCTGCGACGGCATTTGCCTCATGCGTGATCATGCCGCGATCAGCCTGAACCTTCTTCTTACCGTTCATAACTTTGTCATGTTCGTAGGCACTCTCAACGTTGCGCGCGAAAATGCCCTCGACCATGCGCTTTTCGTCCTCAATATCTTCCGGGTCGTTTGTTTCCTCCATGCCCTGGACACCGTCAATGTTCTGAACTTCGCGCGTTTCGTCGGCGCCGGCCTGATTCTGATTCCCGTTACTGGCGGACGAGATGGGCCTGAGGCTGGTAGGAACATTCCCTTTGGGAGGCGTTGGCCCGTCAAATTTGACTTGGGCATCCTTGAGAATGCTGCTTCGGTCGATGTTTCCCTTGCTGTCTTTGGAATTTCCGAATGTGAACAGGTCATAAAGATCGGATAGATCAAAAGCAGCTCGCTGCTTGGGGTCTTTCAAGACCTTATTGGTCATGAACTGTTTGAAGATCTGGCGGTGATAAATCTTCTCTTCGATAGTGCCAGCGGTCATCAGACGGTAGATTTCGACAGAGCGGGTCTGTCCCAGACGCCAGGCCCTCTCACGAGCCTGCATGTCCGTCGAAGGGTTCCAGTCTGGATCGAAGATGATGATGCGGTTGGCGCCAGTCAGGTTGACGCCCAGGCCTCCGGTCCAGGTCGTCAGGAGGAAAATATCAATCTCAGGGTCCGTGTTGAACTGGTCGATGAGGCTCTGTCTCTTTTCAATGGAGGTTTCGCCATCCATGCGAACGTACTTGACGGTTCCAAGACCACCCAAGAACTTCTCGATGACATTAAGCATCATTTTGCTCTGCGAGAAAAGGAGCGTCTTGTGGCCAAGCTTCTTCCAGATTTGAATGAGATTCTTGACCACCAACATCTTGCCCGATTTCTCAGGATTTCCCCAATCGTACCCAGCCTTATTCTGAAGATGAGGATCGATGAGGTCAGGGTGGTTGCAGATCTTGCGCAGGATGTCGATACCGTAGAGTGATTTTCGTCGCGCGCTCAATATCTGGTTCACAGCATCCGAGTTAAGGAACTGTTGATAAGCTTCGAGCTGCCTGTCCGTCATCTTACAGAACAGAACCCGTTCGGTCTTCGAAGGAAGGTCGGCAGCAACGTCGATCTTGAGGCGCTGGAGAAGATACTGGCTGATAGCTTCTTTGAGGGTTTCGGCACATTTCTCAGCCGTGAGAATTTGCAGATTCGTAGCACCAGCATAACCGCCCTGCTTGATGGGAACCTCGAATTGTGTGCGGAATGTGACGAGAGTGCCCAGTCGCATAGGATAAATGAAATCGAAGAGCGACCAAAGTTCAGAAAGGTTATTCTGCACGGGTGTGCCGGAGAGAATGATTCGGTGCGGAGTGCGGAGCTCCTTGCAGAGAACCGTGATCTCAGCATTTGGATTGCGGATTTTGTGGCCTTCGTCGAGGACTGCGTAGTCCCACTCAACATGGAGCAACTCGTCTTGATATGTCTGGAGACCGTTGTATGTGGTCACCAGGACGTGGCCATGCTTGACTACCCTGTCGACAATTTTTCGAACATTCCTGTCACGCTTTCCGCTGTGTATCTCCTCATCTGTGTCATCTTCGCGCAGATTGACCATGCCGCTTCCTGACGAGTGCAGGATGGATACGCGTAGAGCCGGCCACCAGCGGTGAAATTCGTTGACCCACTGGCGTAAGACTGTGGCAGGCGCGACGATTATGACGGGCTTGGAGAGTTTCTTGCTGTAATGGAGCGCCGCAATGAAGGCGATGGCTTGAACTATTTTGCTTGTGAGCATAGATTAAGTCTCGACATATTGAGAGGAGACTCACCTGTCTTGCCCAGTCCCATCTCGTCACCGACGATGCCGCCGACATTTTGAGAATACAGCTCGGCCAACCACTGCACACCTGTCTTCTGATACGAGAAAAGGGAGGGGTGAATGTCGCCAGGGAGCCTTAGATCATCATTGATCACATAGTCTTCTTCATCTGGCGACGGTTTGAACCATTCCTTTCCGCTGGGTTCCTCCGTATTGTCACCGAGCTCCAGCTTGCGTTGCTTTCGAGCTTCGCCCCTTCTCGCAATCCAATCTGTCAGGCGTGCTTGATAGGACCTTTCGTTCCCATCGTCAATGCCACTCAGATCGACCTTCTCTGAAGCGACCGCAGACCTCTTGCCCTTGGATTTAGTTGTTCGCTTGTGGTTACGAGAGCCATCTTCGTCATCGGACGTGTATACCACGGCAGACTCGGCGGAGGGTGCATCCGATGCGGCGGCTGAAGTGGGGTCAAAATCGTCGTCAGAATCAGCCTGCTTCACCTTCCTCTTCTTGCGAGGGCGCAGGCTGAACTCTGCTTCGACAGCAGGCGTGGGAACAGCAGCAGCAAAACCGGGCCGACGCAAGATCTGATGCGAGGTGGGCTCTTTATCATTGGCGGCCAGAGCCTCCTCCTTGGCCTCGTCCTCGGCTTCCAGCAGGGTATCGGCGAGGTCGCCTTCAAACCCCTCGGGACGAGGGCCTCCTATGGAAGCAAATGGCGTGATCTTTCCGGTCCGCACCAGGAACTCGCGGCGGCTCTCGTTAGGTAGCTTCTGCGACTTGCCCTGCGTGGCCTCCTGGTCGACTGCGACCTCTTCTTGGCGGCGCTCCAGACGGGCCTTGAAGTCAGCAACATCGCCGTCAATCTGCCTAATCTCCGTGTCGAGTCTGTCGAGGGTCTTTTGAATGTTGCGCGATTGAAAAACATTGTTGCGATTGGCTTCGAGCTTGTCGCGCTCCTTCAACCTCTGCGTCTCGAGCCTCGTCTTGCTGGCTTCAAGCTTGTCGATTTTGGCTTGATCGTTCTTGTCCTGCTGCTCCTTTATGGCGGCGTTGGCTTGGAGTCCGATATCTCTCTCGAGATCCTCTTGGTCTCGAATTTCGGCTGTGAGATTGCGGAGGGCAGCCTCCTCGTCTATGGTGTCGTCTGAAGCCATGTTGGAGGGGTGTGAGCGACCTTGGAACAAAGGGAGTGCAGTGCGTATGGGGTGAGATTAAACGCATATGAGAGTAGAGATGCGACGAATAACGAGCTTAAATCAGAGGCAGAAACCCGGACGGAGTTGGACGGAACTGCTCCTGCCGACGGTAGGATGTGTAGATGTGTGATTCGGACCTGACTGTTTGGATTGGACTGATGCTCGTGAATGTGAAGGAAAGAGCGTTGGAACAATGACACCTTTATGATGTTGCCAAAATCCTCATAATTTCCGAGCGAAGAGTCGAGGCAGTAGGAGCCTTTTGCCCATTTAAATGAGAGACTATCTGCGCGGATGGGTTTGATACATGGCAGTCACAAATTTTATCTTCAGTTGCGAATTCACGATGCGGCTAACTTGGTAAGCCAGACGTTAAAACAGCATGACGCATCACAAGCGTGAGGCGAGAACATTGACGGGCCTGCACGGACCACTGAAGAGCTCTACAACCAATCAGGGCCAGATACTCGACAACAGGCATCCAATGGTCCGGGTGTCATTCTCTCTTGAGAGCTCTTCATGTTGCTTTTGCAGACCACTCAAATAAGTCGAATCGTTGTTCTGTTGCTCATTTGAAAGGGGTGCCGTACTACGAAGACACCGCCGCCACCACGACCATTAATTCGGCTCTGTTTATAGTCTCGCTCAACGGTCTCTGTATAGGACAATAGGATAAGACTCTGAGACCCATCCATTTCATAGGCTCTTACGCTACCAGAAAATCTCCGGGGACGGGTGTGCACAGCTGCCTCAGCTCTTATCCACTCAGGCCATTACGATGGCAGAGATGCATTCGTTCAATCACGGCAGGTGTTAGAAAACAGTTCAGCATGGATGGATCTTAGCAAAAGAGTCTTGCCTCCCAAACATGGCGCTGACTTGATCTTCTGCAACACAGGAGGCAAGGGTTCGTCTTGCAGCAAGAAGGACCAGCATGTCACCTATTAAAGCGAACAAAAGTGTAACGACGAGAGCAGGATTTGAACCTGCGCCACCGAAGTGAATAGATTTCTAGTCTATCGCATTAGACCACTCTGCCATCTCGCCCGTTGATGGAGGATGGCCAGGCCCTGCGAGAATATGTCGCAGTTGCAGGCGCTCAGGGTGGGTGAGGTTAAAGAAAATGAAGGAGGAAAAAAAAGGTCCATAGTCCCCGCAAGTGAGAAAGGACCACGGAGAAGGCATCAGGAAGAAACCCCAAAAGACAAACGACGAGAGCAGGATTTGAACCTGCGCCACCGAAGTGAATAGATTTCTAGTCTATCGCATTAGACCACTCTGCCATCTCGCCAGTTGCTGTGAAGCTGTGTGTCTGAGAGGGGCGGAGGTGGGGGAATATGTACGTCGACAGGAGAGGACAGGGTAGGGTTTGAGTCGAGGGTGAAGCGAGATGGCGAACGCGGGTCCGGAGAGGGTTCAGATGTGGATGCGTGGTTTTATCTGATCAACAAGTAGCCTTCTGGGTCATGGCACTCTCGGATGTGGTGGAGGTAAAACTAGCCTCTGTGGATGTGACTGGACACATCAAAACCGATGCAAGCGGGGTTGTGTCTGTTTAAGATGAGAGGATGGTTTGACATTGGCTTTGTGTCGGCATTGTACCCGGCATTGACGTGGCAGAGGAGCAGATGGCTGTACGTTTTGACGAGAGCAAGGTGGCAGTCGAGGCAGATCTCAGGCAGAAACTGGATGACGTTCCGGCACCACAGGTACCTAAGGTAAGGTAATAAAAGGAAGCTTGGGAAGGTACCTAGCGACCGAGGTGTCGGCAAAGCCACACTCAGGGCAAATGACGCCAAGGGCTCGACGGCAGCGCCCTGCCACGTCTGGCTGTGGGGTAAAACCCCCCTGTACCTCGCTGAAGCCCCCTGGAACTGCGTTCTGCCGAGGTCCCCTCCGCTCAGGGCCGAACGCCGACCGTGCCTCGCGCGAGCCTCCATCTTCTAGGAGCTGGGGGAAGAGGAGGTGAGCGCGGCACTTTCGTTCGCTGCATTCGATGCTGACCCTGTATCCCCAACTTTTGAAGCCGCGTCTTCGTTCCCCGTCTTCCCTCTTCCCTCCCTGTAATTGTTGCATCGATGGCCATATGCCAATGATTTAACGCCTCTTCTTGTATCTTGTTGTCATTCTATTTCTATACCCAGCCATATCGAACTTCCCAGCCTGCCACTTGCCGAGACGCATTGATCCGAAACACCTCGCTGTCACCGCGCACTTCCAACGCTCGATACTGCAGGTTTGGACGACCGCCAGCCAGCCAGCCAAGCAAGATCAACACCATCCACACCATAATCATGACCGAAGCAAACGCCATCGCAGACCTCCCCACGGGCGAGCCCATCGTCCCGCCGCCCCCGACACAAGCCCCTCCCAAGGTGCCCCTCAGCACCATCCTCGCCGCGACGCCCTCCAACATTGACGCCTTCATCGCCCACCTACACCGTTGCATGCAGACTCCCTCAGGCATCGACACAGTTCTCCTCTTCGTTGGCTACACTGCCCGTCTCTCCTCGAACCTCCTCGACGCCGCCAGCCGCTCAGCCCTCCACCGATCGGCCCACAAGCTCATCACCCTTGCCTTTTCCCTCCCGGAGAGCACCACCCTCCTCCTCTCCGCCGCGCCCCAGGCATCCCCCTTCGCGACCCTCGCCCTGCGCCTCGCGACCCGCCTGCGCGCCCTCTCACTCCTACTAAGCGAGAGTCGCGTCTTCCTGCGCTCCTGGGCCTTGCTGGGCGTCTACTTTGCCGGCCGCCGCCTCGTGCTGTCCCTTTTCGAGAAGAAGAAGCAGCAGCAGCAGCAGAACGTCGATGAGAAAACGGGCGCCATGCCCGACTCGAGTGCCGAGACCCTCGACAAGACCATCGCCTGGGCGCAGTTCGTCGCCATCGCGCTGTTCCAGTCGCTCGAGAACGCCTACTTCCTAAGCGGCAAGGGAGTCCTCGGCCTCACGCCCGCGCAGCAGGTCAAGGCCGCGCGCTGGAGCACGAGGTCGTGGTCGGCGTATGTCGGGCTCGAGATCGGAAGGCTGCTCGTCGAGAGGCAGCGCCGCAAGGGCGGGGATGTGACGAGCGCCGAGCACAAGGAGTGGAAGGCGGCGTGGCAGAGGAGCTTTGTGAGGAACGTGGCGTGGGCGCCGTTGACGGTACATTGGAGCACAGCGGATGGGATCCTGAATGATACCGTCGTGTGGGCTATCGGGTGCGTGCCTGGTATTGTCCAGATGAGACAGCTCTGGAAGGAGACTGCCTAAGGGGGGTGGGGGAACGTATATCGATTGGTGCGACGTGTGTCGTTGTATATCAGGGGATACTTCCCAGGCAAAAGTTCCGTCGAAGGAGGGGACCAACCCGACGGGTGGAAAGCAGACATCTGCAAAGTAAGGTATTAGATGAAATCAATGTTCGCTTGATATCAGCTGTTGAACGATCGAAATCCCCTCTAACGCCATGCCTTCCACCATGTCCATGTCCTTGTCCCTAGCAAATCACATCATGAAACCCCGCATGTCAGCCACGGTCCAGTACTTGCGCATGTTCTCCGCCCCCAGTGTCTTGACCTCTTGATCCAGATGCGTCCACAGCACCTCCCCCCAGCTGTCGAGCTTCCCCCTCAGCACGCTCATCTGCAGCTCCGTCTCTCCTGTCTGGCACGCGCGCAGATATGTCTGAAGTCCGTCCATGCCCTTGTGGATCTCGCGGTGCTGGCGCAGCAGCTCGGCCTTGCCGCCGCGGAACTCAGGCATCTTGCGCGCGAGCTGCGGGAAGAAGTGGTTCTCCTCGATCGAGTGGTGGACCTCGAGGTGCTGGATGAAGGAGAGACCCTCGCTGAGGAACTGACGGATGGACATGCCTTGGGGTCGCTTGTTGGTTGTTGCTGCTGTGTGGAGCATGGTCCAGGTTTGGCGGAAATGGTTGTGCTGGGTGGAGGTGTTAGCGGATTGTGCTCGACTGGGTATGTTGAGAGGAGCCAGGCCTACGAAGTAGTCCATCTTGACGGCGAGGGAGTTGTAGGCGCGAAAGTCAGCGGCTGAGAGGGGTGGCAATGTGGGCTCTGCGGAGGGCTCTGGTGTCGAGACGGTCTCTGTGGTTGATGGCTCGACCGAAGCCGGCTCCTCGTGAAGCGAAGACATCTTCAAAGCCTGAGTTGTTCGTGAAAGCCGCGGATGTTCTTGTTTCGTGAAACAGGTATCGGTTGACCAGAGATGTGAGTGTGGTGTGCTAGTGATGTGCTGTTGTCTAGCCTGCGGCGATTTTCTCAATCTGGCACTGATCTTGTTCCTTGGGATAGTCAACAATTTACAAAATGTGTTCAAAGAGCGAGCAGACGAAGTCAGCTTCAGCAGCCGAACGGCAGGCATGTGGGTTTTGTTCATTCGTTTCTTCCTCGAGCACTCAGAACAGTTAAAGAAATATCCAATCAAGTCTCCGATGTTGTCATTCGAAGTTTCCGATCCCACTCGGTGGTTATGCCGGCCGCTTTGTTAGGTCTGAGTAAGCCTTTGCCACGGCCGAACTTTTCATGAATGCCCACTCCACGGGTCCATCCGCGAACAGGTATCTTACTTACAGCCGCGCGGGTCGGTCAAAGTAGCCCGCGCGCGAACTTTTGCCCGTTGTTTGTGAGTAACATGGGTGATGTACGATACTCCAGCCTTTCCCCGCGCATGTTTCGAGAAGACCTGACGAAACTGAACCAGAGTGACTTTCGCGCGATAATCGCGTGTCCTCAATCGATTCTGTGGCATGGTTTCTGCAATTGTATTCATCAAAGAAATGGTCTAAGTCCCTTTTTACTGCGAACATGACAGATCTCTATTCACCAAGTCTTGGGGGCCATGTTTGATGTACAGACAATGTCAATCAAACCCGGCAGAGGACTTTAATCCTGTGCCTCGCCAATACGTAAAAGGGAGAAATGCATTCTATAGCCTCTATTCCGCGAAGCTACACGTCATACCTAACGTAGGGGCTGTCCCCTTTCCTCTGACCGCCCCCTTCGCGCCTGATATTTTCACCAAGCGACCAAACCCTGATGCCAGAACCGCAGATATTAGCAAGCAAACAGAAAAGCCCACGAACGGCCCACGCTCAACCCCGCACAGCGGCGCCCAGCGCGCCGCCGGTGAACTGCGTGCCTCCCGCCTGCCGTTGGGCGTGGCCGCCGCCGCCGCGGCCGCCACCACCGCCTCCCCTGCCGCCACGGCCGCGGCCTCCACCGCGTCCGCGTCCGCCCTGCCTCTCAAAGGCGTTGGCTGAACCCTGCGTGCGCTGCTCCAGTGTGCGCTCGTTCGTCTCGATGAGCGAGCTCGCGCGGTCCGACATGGCGATGGCCAGGCTCTGCAGACGGCTAAGCTCGACGCCCTTGCGGAAGATGACCGTCGATGTGACCTGGTCGAGCGAAGCCGCCAGCTCCTCGTGGCTGATCATCTTGCTGATCACTGCTAGGACCTTGCTCTTCTCCATCTCGAACATGGCGCTGAGAGTCTCCGACGCCAGCGTGTCGTAGAAGGGAGCGTACGTGAAGAGGTACGTGCGCAGACCTTCCTCCTGGATCTGCTTGGCGAGCATCGTCTTGATGTCATCCGTGTTGGGCATGAGCTCCCAAATCTTAATGCTGTGGATGAAGTGGATGGACTTCTTCCAGTCGCCCGCCGCGAGCGCCTTGGACGCCTGCATGACGTGGTCACGCGTGTTCTCAGGGGGACCGGTGAAGATCTGGCGCTCGTGGTACTCGAGCATACGCCTGTACGTCTTGCTGATGTTGCGCTTCTTGATGTCCGGTGATGAGCCGGTCTGAGCGAGGACAGGGATCTCGAGGAGCATGCTGCAGGTGAGGTACACGCACTCGAGGAGCTCGAGGTTAATGTGCATGTGGAAGGGCAGCTGGCGCTGCTTCTCGAGCCTCTCTTGCTCGGGCGACACCTGGTTGTACCTCTGAATCATGACGCCCTGCGCCAACAGCTCCTTCTGGCGGCCACTGCCGCAAATCTCCTGGAGAGTGTTCTGGGCGTCGTAGACGAGGCCCTGGCGGAAAGCGCAGAGGCCTACCTGCACAAGGGTACGGTTGTAGAGGATCTGAGAGAGAACGTCGAATTGGGGAATGTTCTCCTGCAAGTGGGACATGAGCATCATGTCACGAGCGTTGTAGTACTCGTTGTGCAGAGCCAGGAAGTAGACGCGGCACAGCATGGCCCGAGCGCGGAGGATACCCTCGGCGTTACTGAACAGGTAGTTGCAGAGGACGTTGACGAGGTTGCTGGCATCAGCGTCCTCGGAGCGAGGGGTGATGGCAGACTCGGCCTTGGCGGAAGCAGTCTTCCAGGCGTTCTCCTCGAGGATCTTGATGACTTGGGCGGGCTTTGACAAGGATTAGCATCAATGAGCTGCGAATTGCTTTGAAAGACTGCGGGACTCACCTTGAAGTAAACGTGCTCCAGCCTCCTCGTGACGACACGGTTGACGCTGTCCTGAGTGATTTCGAGCTCGGCGTCCTTGCGGAGGTACTCGTAGTATAGCTGGCCGCGGAAGATAATGTTGTACAGGGCGCCCTCATCGGTCAGGCGCTCGATGTACTCGGAGGTGTGAGGGTCGATGTTCTGGAGCGAGCGGGTGAGCTCGTCATCCAGGCGTTCGATGAAGGAGACGATGCTGCCGGGGACCTTGATGTATTTCTGGCCCTGCTCGAGCGCCGGAGGCTTCTCATCGTCTTCCCACTCCTCGGCGTTCTCCACAACCACGTAGTCAGGGTTGGCCTCGAGGACCTCGAACAACGTAGCGAGCTCCTTCTCGGCAGCCTTCCAGTGCTCGACGGGCATAGAAGTGGCACCGCTGGAGCTGAGATCGAAACGGGTGGAGACGACGGCGAGCAGAACGCGGATCTTCTGGTAGGGGGTGTTGGCGATTTCACTGAGCTTCTCCATGGTCTTAATCTGCTCAGTGCGATCGGTGTTCTTCTTGCCGCGAGACTCGAAAATGCCGCGAAGGTGCTTGAAGATGCTCTCGGGGGTGAACTGGAGAGTGCGACCGCCCTTGCCGACCGTGGCGAAACCATCATCGTCCTCGCCAATCGGCTCAGCAACGTCATCGGCCTGAGCGATGCGGACCGTCTTCTTGGGCTTGGAAACCTTCTCCTCTTCTTCTTCAGAGTCCATGAAGGCATCATTATCGGCGCGGAAGGCCTCGATCTGCGACTGGTAGTCCTTGTTGACCTTCTTGATCTTCTGCTTGACAGCGTTCAATCCACGGGCGGCGATGGCGTTCATCTTCTTCGGCGTGACCTTCTGCTTGGCAACGGCCTCGTTCATGTAGTCCTCGAGCTCTGCAATGGTCTTGATGTAAGACTTGGGCGTCTTCCTCGACTCCTGGATCTTGGTGACCTGGCGGTTGAGCTTGTCGAATTCTAGTAGCGCGGGGTCAGCATTCTCCCCTCATTGCATCCCCAAACACATGCATGTCCTTACCACTCGAAATGGAAGCCCAGTCGCCATTCTTCTCGCCGTTCTCAATCAGCTTGATGGTCGCCTCGAGTTCCTCGTGGCGCTTGTCCTTTGCGCTCCTGACCTTGAGCCTCTGCTCGTCGTCACTGTCTTCGCTCTCAGAGCTGGCATCTTTGAGGAAACGGTTCAGGCCGGTCGCCTTTCCTCCCTCGTCGTCGCTGGAGTCGTCATCGGAGTCATCTTCGTCGTCATCATCATCGGAGTCGTCTTCGGAGTCGTCGTCGTCGCGGACCTTCTTCTCTTCCTCCTCCTCCTCGGAGTAGAGCTCCTCCTCGTCGGAAGAGCTCTCAGAGGAGCTGTCGTCACCACCGCTGCGGAAGAACCTGGACATTTTGGCAGTTGCTTTGCTGTCGCTCAAAAGGGGATGCCCGAACGGTCTCAAGGTGAGGGGGGAGGGAGGGGGGTGACAGTGGGTGAAAATTGATGCAGACCAGTAGAGGGGAAAATCAGTAATTTTCTGTGCGTGAAAGGCAGCGAGTGACTCAGTGATGGTGGTTGGCTCGTTGCGCCCCAAGGAACCCCACGTTGTTAAAAGCAGCGAGTCCTCCAGCTTTACCAGAACGGGACTAGCTTGGGTTGCATCTGCCTGGAGTTCCAGTCAGGAAAATCTCGAGGCGTGGAAGGCAAGTCGTCTTCATCATCAGTTTCGTGACGATACCATCGTTGCGACAGTCATCGCCACTCGAATCGCGTGACTGATCGCCCTCCACATTCTTTCATTTTGAAGCGAAACTATCTGTCACCGAACTTCCTGCCGTATCGTGCAGACTTCACGTGGTTCAACGCGTCTCGGGAGTCGCGCCGGCGACATCGACGAGCTTGAACGAGCTCCCTCCCACCCTCCCATCACCACGACCTCCAATTCATCCAACATGTCTTCACAACCACCACCACCCCCTCCCCCGGGATGGGGGCCTCCTCCGCCGCCTCCTCCTCCATCGTCATCTCTGCCGCCTCCGCCATCCGCGCCTGCGCCGCCGCCCCCTGGATACCGCCCGCCGACCGACCCTCAGATCGCAAAGTTTGCCCAGAAGAAGAAGGAATGGCTTCGGGAGCAGCGCACTCGCTTTGGCGAGAAGCGAAAGGGCGGTTTTGTCGAGACGCAGAAGGCCGACATGCCACCTGAGCATCTGCGCAAGATCGTCAAGGATATCGGCGATGTGTCGCAGAAGAAGTACACCAGTGACAAGCGCAGCTATCTTGGGGCACTCAAGTTCATGCCGCACGCCGTCCTGAAGCTGCTGGAGAACATGCCCATGCCCTGGGAGTCGGCGAGAGAGGTCAAGGTTCTGTATCACGTCAACGGATGCCTGACCCTCGTCAACGAGATTCCTCGCGTCATCGAGCCCGTTTTCTTCGCACAGTGGGCCATGATGTGGACATTCATGCGAAAGGAGAAAGCGGATCGAAGGTTGTTCAAGCGCATGCGCTTCCCGCCTTTCGACGACGAAGAGCCCCCGCTGTCGTGGTCCGAGAACCTGGAGGATGTTGAGCCCGCTGAGCCCATCCAGATGGAGTTGAATGAGGACGAAGACGCAGCAGTATACGAGTGGTTCTATGACCACAGGCCGCTGCTTGACACACCCCATGTCAATGGCGACAGCTACAAGTCCTGGAACCTGACCCTTCCTCAAATGGCCACGCTTTTCCGTCTGAGTCGACCCCTGATTTCAGACGTTGTAGACAAGAACTACTTTTACCTGTTCGATCGCAAGAGTTTTCTCACTGGAAAGGCTCTCAATGTTGCGCTGCCAGGCGGACCGCGTTTTGAGCCCTTGTACAAGGACATTGATCCCAACGACGAGGACTTCGGAGAGTTCAACGCCATCGACCGAATCATCTTCCGCAACCCGGTCAGGACAGAGTTCCGCGTGGCATACCCTTATCTCTACAACTCGCTTCCGCGAAGCGTTCACCTCGCTTGGCACTCATACCCGCAGATCGTCTTCAAGCGGTCCGATAATCCGGATCTGCCTGCTTTCCACTTCGACCATAGGATCAACCCCATCTCGTCGCGCGCGGTGGCACCAAAGAACCTCAGCATCAGCCACGAGGACGAGCTCTTTGGCCCCGGCAACAATGAGGAAGACGTAGATGCTTTCGAACTTCCAGCCGAGGTCGAGCCTTTCCTGAGCGACGAAGAGCTCTTTAACGATGACACGGCCGCTGCTATCGAGCTGTGGTGGGCCCCATTCCCCTTCGATCGTCGCTCCGGGCGCATGGTGCGAGCTCAGGACGTACCCCTCATCAAGCAGTGGTACCTCGAGCATGCGCCAACGGACAAGCCTCCCGTCAAGGTTCGGGTGTCGTATCAGAAACTGTTGAAGAACTTTGTTCTCAACGAGGTGCACAAGAAGAAGCCCAAGTCGCAGCAGCAGCAAAACCTCATGAGGAGTCTCAGGCAGACCAAGTTCTTCCAGCAAACCACAATCGACTGGGTTGAGGCCGGTTTGCAGGTCTGCCGACAAGGCTTCAACATGCTCAACCTCTTGATCCACCGCAAGAACCTCACCTATCTTCATCTCGACTACAATTTCAACCTGAAGCCCGTCAAGACGCTCACAACCAAGGAGCGAAAGAAGTCGCGTTTCGGAAACGCTTTCCACTTGATGCGCGAAATCCTGCGTCTGACCAAGCTCATCGTGGATGCTCAGGTTCAGTATCGCCTCGGCAACATCGATCCCTTCCAGCTGGCCGATGGCATCCTCTATGCTTTCAACCATGTGGGTCAGCTCACGGGCATGTACCGTTACAAGTACAAGCTGATGCACCAAATCCGGTCTTGCAAGGATCTGAAGCACCTGATTTACTACCGATTCAACTCAGCTCCCGTCGGCAAAGGCCCCGGCTGCGGTTTCTGGGCTCCCGCCTGGCGAGTTTGGCTCTTTTTCATGAGGGGTATCATCCCACTCTTGGAGCGATGGCTCGGCAACCTTCTGTCCCGTCAATTTGAGGGTCGTCACAGCAAGGGTGTTGCCAAGACCGTTACAAAGCAGCGTGTCGAGTCTCACTTTGACCTCGAGCTCCGTGCGTCCGTCATGGCGGATTTGATGGACATGATGCCTGAGGGCATCAAGCAGAACAAGGTCAACACTGTGCTCCAACATCTTTCCGAAGCCTGGCGGTGCTGGAAGAGTAACATTCCTTGGAAGGTGCCTGGCTTGCCCGCACCTATCGAGAACATCATTCTGCGTTACGTCAAGGCCAAGGCGGATTGGTGGATCTCAGTAGCTCACTACAACAGAGAGCGCATCCGGCGTGGTGCGACGGTCGACAAGACCGTGGCCAAGAAGAACGTTGGTCGTCTGACCCGTCTCTGGCTCAAGGCTGAGCAGGAACGCCAGCACAACCACATGAAGGATGGCCCTTACGTCTCTTCCGAGGAGGCCGTGGCCATTTACACCACCACCGTCCATTGGCTTGAGTCGCGCAAGTTCTCTCCCATTCCATTCCCCAGTGTGTCGTACAAGCACGACACGAAGATTCTTATTCTTGCCCTGGAGCGACTTCGCGAGGCATACTCTGTTAAGGGTCGTCTGAACCAGAGCCAGCGCGAAGAGCTTGCGCTGATTGAGCAGGCATACGACAGCCCTGGTACGACGCTTGAACGTATCAAGCGATTCCTCCTGACACAGCGTGCCTTCAAGGAGGTTGGCATCGACATGAACGACAACTACAGCACTATCAACCCCGTTTATGATATTGAGCCCATCGAGAAGATCAGCGACGCCTACCTCGACCAGTACCTGTGGTATCAGGCTGACCAACGTCACCTATTCCCTGCTTGGATCAAGCCTTCAGACTCTGAAGTGCCACCCCTCCTTGTGTACAAATGGACCCAGGGTATCAACAACCTGGACAAGGTCTGGGAGACCGAAAATGGAGAGTGCAACGTCATGATTGAGACGGAACTGTCCAAGGTTTACGACAAGATGGAATTGACCCTGCTCAACTCATTGCTGAGGCTAATCATGGACCACAACCTTGCCGACTACATTACTGCCAAGAACAATGTCCAGCTGACGTACAAGGACATGAACCATGTCAACAGCTACGGTATGATCCGTGGCTTGCAATTCTCGGCTTTTGTCTTCCAGTACTACGGTCTCGTCTTGGATCTACTGCTTCTCGGCCCTCAGAGAGCGAGCGAGATTGCTGGCCCTCCTCAGAGCCCCAACGACTTCCTTCAGTTCCGCGACAAAGAGACGGAGACGCGTCACCCCATTCGTCTCTACACGCGCTATGTCGACAAGATTTGGGTATTCCTGCGCTTCACTGCTGAAGATTCGCGTGACCTGATCCAGCGTTTCCTCACAGAGCAGCCCGACCCCAATTTTGAGAACGTCATTGGTTTCAAGAGCAAAAAGTGCTGGCCGAGAGACTCTCGCATGCGGCTGATGAGGCATGATGTCAACCTCGGCAGGGCTGTCTTCTGGGATCTCAAAAACCGTCTGCCGCGATCCGTCACCACTATTGAGTGGGACGACAGCTTCACGAGTGTTTACAGCCGGGACAACCCCAACCTTCTCTTCTCCATGTGCGGCTTCGAAGTCCGCATTCTGCCCAAGATCCGGAATCAGAATGACGAGTTCCCCGTCAAGGACAGTGTGTGGTCGCTCGTCGACAACACCACCAAGGAGCGAACGGCTCACGCTTTCCTTCAGGTGACTGAGGATGATATTCAAAAGTTCAATAACCGCATCCGACAGATTCTCATGTCTTCTGGTTCGACCACGTTCACCAAGATCGCCAACAAGTGGAACACGGCCCTGATCGCTCTATTCACATACTACCGTGAAGCCGCAGTCTCCACAATCGAGCTGCTGGATACCATTGTCAAGTGTGAGACGAAGATTCAGACTCGTGTCAAGATTGGTCTAAACTCCAAGATGCCATCTCGATTCCCGCCTGCTGTCTTTTACACTCCCAAGGAACTTGGTGGTCTGGGTATGATCTCTGGCTCTCATATTCTCATCCCCGCCAGCGACAAGCGGTGGTCTAAGCAGACTGACACCGGTGTTACCCACTACCGTTCTGGCATGACCCACGATGAGGAGACCTTGATTCCCAACATCTTCCGATACATCATTCCCTGGGAAGCCGAGTTCATCGACTCGCAGCGCGTCTGGACGGAATACTCGCAGAAGCGCATGGAAGCCAACCAGCAGAATCGCCGCCTGACGCTCGAGGATCTTGAGGACAGCTGGGACCGCGGTCTGCCTCGCATCAACACCCTCTTCCAGAAGGATCGCAGCACGCTCAGCTTCGACAAGGGCTTCCGAGCCCGCGCCGAGTTCAAGATCTACCAGCTCATGAAGAACAACCCCTTCTGGTGGACGAGTCAGCGTCATGACGGCAAGCTCTGGAACCTCAACGCCTACCGGACTGATGTCATCCAAGCGCTGGGTGGTGTTGAGACCATTCTTGAACACACTCTTTTCAAGGCGACTGGTTTCCCGTCCTGGGAAGGCCTCTTCTGGGAGAAGGCTTGCTTAGCCAAGGGAACAATGCTACTGCGACACGACGGTAGCAAGCTCGCGGTAGAAGATGTTAAGGAAGGTGATATGCTCATGGGACCTGACGGTGGACCGCGCCGTGCGTTTAACATCGTCAGTGGTCAGGATCGTCTCTACCGTATCAAGATCGGCGATGGCAAGGAGGATCTCGTGGTGACGCCCAACCACATTTTGGTGCTTCACCGAGAGAAGGGTGATAACAATGCTCAAACTTCTGGTGCAGAGCGCTACGATACGGTCGAGCTCACAGCTGAGGAATACGCGGCTTTCAGTTTGGACGAGCAGCACAAGCACCGAGCGTTCGCAGTTCCTTTGGCTCAAAGCCGGGACCAGACGCACAGTTTCGCCATCCTGTCGATTTCGTTGGAGTCTGAGTCCACGGAATGGGCGGGATTCAGAGTCGATCAAGATCAGCTCTACCTCCGGCACGATAACTTGGTCCTCCACAACAGTGGTTTCGAGGAGTCCATGAAGTTCAAGAAGCTCACAAACGCGCAGCGATCCGGTTTGAACCAGATTCCGAACCGTCGTTTCACTCTTTGGTGGTCACCCACCATCAACCGAGCCAACGTGTACGTGGGTTTCCAGGTCCAACTCGATCTGACCGGTATTTTCTTGCACGGCAAGATTCCTACTCTCAAAATCTCGTTGATCCAGATCTTCCGTGCCCATTTGTGGCAGAAAATCCACGAATCGGTGGTGATGGATCTGTGCCAAGTCTTTGACCAGGAACTCGAGTCACTCGGTATCAGCATGGTGCAAAAGGAGACGATTCATCCCCGAAAGTCGTACAAGATGAATAGCTCTTGTGCCGATATTCTCCTATTCGCAAACCACAAGTGGAATGTCACCAGACCATCCATGCTGTTTGATACCAAGGACGTCATTGAGCCAACAAGTACAAACAAGTTCTGGGTCGATGTACAACTTCGCTACGGCGACTACGACTCACACGACATTGAACGATACACGCGTGCCAAGTACCTCGACTACACGACCGACAGCGCGAGTATCTACCCCTCTGCCACTGGCCTTATGATCGGTATCGATCTGGCGTACAACCTGTACTCTGCATACGGCATGTACTTCCCTGGCCTCAAGGTCCTCATTCAGCAAGCTATGGCCAAGGTCATGAAGGCCAACCCTGCCTTGTACGTTCTTCGTGAGCGGATTAGGAAGGGCCTGCAGCTTTACGCCTCTGAAAACACGCAGGAATTCTTGAACTCGCAGAATTACTCTGAGCTCTTCAGTAACCAGACCCAGCTGTTCATCGATGACACCAACGTCTACCGTGTGACGATTCACAAGACCTTTGAGGGCAACTTGACGACAAAGCCCATCAACGGCGCCATCTTCATCTTCAACCCTCGCACTGGTCAGCTTTTCCTCAAGATCATTCACACAAGTGTCTGGGCAGGCCAGAAGCGTCTTGGCCAGCTTGCAAAGTGGAAGACCGCCGAAGAAGTTGCGGCCCTGATCCGCTCCTTGCCGGTGGAGGAACAGCCGAAGCAGCTAATCGTCACCCGTAAGGGTCTTCTTGACCCTCTCGAGGTTCATCTCCTGGACTTCCCCAACATTTCTATCAGGGCGTCTGAGCTGCAGCTTCCCTTCCAGGCAGCGATGAAAGTTGAGAAGCTGGGTGACATGATTCTTCGCGCTACCGAGCCACAGATGGTCCTGTTCAACCTCTACGATGAGTGGCTCAAATCGCTTTCGTCTTACACAGCCTTCTCACGTCTGATTCTCATTCTCCGAGCTCTGCATGTCAACCCCGATAAGACAAAGCTCATCCTTCGGCCCGACAAGACGGTCATTACGCAAGACCATCACATCTGGCCCACGCTGTCTGACGAAGACTGGGTCAAGGTCGAGGTGCAGCTTCGTGATCTCATTCTGAACGACTACGGAAAGAAAAACAACGTCAACGTGTCAAGTCTGACGAGCAGCGAAGTTCGTGACATCATTCTCGGCATGGAGATCTCGGCACCCTCGATGCAGAGGCAACAGGCTGCAGAGATTGAGAAGCAGCAGCAGGAGCAGCAGCAGTTGACGGCCGTGACGACCAAGACGCAGAATGTGCACGGCGAGGAGCTAGTCGTGACCACGACGTCCCAGTTTGAGCAGCAGACATTCGCCTCCAAGACGGAATGGAGGACACGTGCGATTGCCACGTCCAACCTGCGCACCAAGTCGAACAACATCTATGTCTCGTCCGTGGATAACGACTCGGATGATATCACCTATGTGATGCCAAACAACATTCTCAAAAGATTTATCACCATTGCGGATCTTCGTGTACAGGTTGCGGGTTACCTCTACGGTACATCTGTGCCGGACAATGACCAAGTCAAGGAGATCAAGTGCATCGTCATGATCCCTCAAATCGGTGGCCTTCGCAATGTACAGCTGCCCCAACAGCTGCCACAGCACGAGTACCTAAAGGACATGGAGCCCCTTGGCGTGATCCATACGATGTCCGGCTCGGAACTGCCTTACATGTCGGCCATGGATGTCACCGAGCACGCCAAGCTCCTCGACACTCACTCGACCTGGGACAAGAACGACACCATCACCGTCGCTGTTGCCTTCACGCCCGGCTCCGTCTCGCTCTCGGCCTGGGGCCTCACTCCGCAGGGTTACAAGTGGGGTGCCGAGAACAAGGACCTGGGAAGCGACCAGCCGCAAGGATTCACAACGAGCATGGGCAACAAGCGTAAGCTGCTCCTCAGTCCGCGTTTCCGCGGTTTCTTCCTCGTGCCGGAGACTGGCAAGTGGAACTACAGCTTCATGGGCAGTGCCTTTGCGGGCATGGAGAAGAAGCCTGTGCACGTAAAGCTGGACACGCCGCTGCCGTTCTACAGCGACCAGCACCGCCCCATTCACTTCCACAGCTTCGCTGAGCTGGAGGATATCTGGGTCGATCGTCAGGACAACTTTGCGTAAAACATCGGGCGGGTGTGTATCGTTACGGAGCGATGCGCACGGGAGGGGGAAGAGGAAAGATAAGGTTATGCTTGAGGTTTGAGCTTGCGACATGGCAGGCCGGACGTGGGATTCGCGGACTTTGTAGGATGTGCCTGCCGGCACCAGGGGACGCCGGACCAGGCCAGCGAGGGGGTTGGAGAGAAAGGGAAGGGGGAGGGGTCATCTTTGGAATTTTGGTGAATTGCGGTAATCGGCGTTTTGCAATGGACCTCGGACCGCGATGTACGTGTATCAGTAATAGCAATGTAACTACCAAGAATGATGCATTGGGGCTTGATAATATGATCGTCTTAGGTATGTGATGTTTGATACCCGCCCTTCGGCTGCCTCATCCGAACATAAACATTTATCATGACCGGGAAATCGAGCCTGGGGACGGCCGGGAACTGACATAATGCTTCGTTTAACCGCTGGGATGGCCATGATCCCCTGTGCTTTAAGGAAAGTCTCGACGATAGAAACGCTTTAAGAGGGGACCATAAGATCGACCTGGTGGTATACGAGAAGTAGAACCAGGGTCGGCTTCAGCTTCCCTGCCTGCATGGTTCATGTCCACCACGGTTGTTGTCTAGGCTTGCTGGTTTTCATGATTACTATGTCCTCGGCGTCTTTCCTACGTCCCCGAGCGTCTTGGTCGCCGTTCAGTGCCAGAGGTCGCCGCCGTCTTCGGCCTGGAATCCCAAAAGTGCGCAACCTCGAAACTCAAAATAAATCCAATAGTCAGCTCGTGTGCCCTTGATGCTCGCCACGGCACGTGCCAGATGACCAAACTCTGTGTACAATGCGACTCAGCAGGCAAGACGCGGTCCGCTTCCAATGCGTCAAACTATCGAAGCCTATCTCGATACGACTGTGCTGTTGTGTTGGACCCCTGTGACATTGGCGCGTAGCATGCCTGTCACGCCCAGAGAATCACAGAAATCTTACCGCTAATGGTCAGCATCCCATGGCAGCTCGCAATATGGATCTTGCGAAACGACGATGAGATATGGATGCAACTGGACTTTGATGCAGGAGGAAGAATGCTGACCGACGTCAGAGTTAGCAAGTGCTGATTCAGCTTCACGAATGTTGGTGCTGGGGCTTGTCAAAATTGGCGCGGTTCATGCGTTGATGCGTCTATGTATGCTAGTCCGGGGACGTGCTCAAAATCCCATATCTCGGCAAGCGTGCCATAGTATAGACGGGGTAGCCCAGGTTGGGGAAGTGTTTCTCTTGATGGAGTTTGCCCGATGGCGAAAAAGGAAGCCAATGCTGTACAAGGTCGTCAAAGTCCAAGCTGCCGGTATGATGGGATTGTCATGCGCTGACAAACTCGCTCCTTGCAGTTCAATCCCCAGACGCCCTGGCGGGAGCCACGCCATGCAAGTAATGGAGAAAAGAGTATGGGATCACGTCGTTGACAGGACGGATGTCACCGCGGGAGGGCAATTGATAGACGGCTCAGCCTGTTCTTTGGGAAATAGTGGAGGTCGCTAGAGCTGCAGGCACGCGCAAGGCGTAGCTTAAAATAACCGTTGACCTTGTCGCATGGACGATCCGAAATGATGATGTCCAGGGCTATCGAACGCCGCATCGAGTATTCAGCTTGGGCTGGCTGACGTGACGGGCTCCTAAGCCTGAGGGGTCCGAGAGACTATCGAATCGAACGTTGAAGGGTGGGGGTGCGCGGAGCTGGTTGCCTCATCAGAGGTCGCCGATCGTGAATAACTTCGCCCAGTCCGAAATTCGCAGCTGTAAAAGGCCCATCAGAGAACTTGTGGGTGGCGTCATGGTGACGGCGACAGAATTGACTGGCGTCGCCTCACTCAGAGATGACCAAGCATGGCGGGTCCAGCGGCTGAGAAGGTGTTCGTTTTGAGTCGCATTGCGCAAGAAGTTGGCCGGGGAGATCAAACGCCGCGTTGGCAAGCCTCCGAGCCCAGAGGGCCAGAGGGGCAGAGGGGCTAGAAGACAGAACAACGTAGGTTTCTGCCAGGAGGTGTCTTGGATATGAATGTAACGCGACCTGTGAGCGTGACGAGGAGCGACCATGCCAGAAGCATCAACATGAACAAGCGACAAGCCTGTTGTTCTTCGTAGCCGGTGTCATGAGTCGTAGGGTCTGACCTCGCTTGTCGTCAGATTGTCGCCGTGAGACGGGGAATCGGGCACCCGCTTGGGCGGGGATTCGAGTCCAGTGGAGCTCACAAACGCCTTAGCGGACCTCTTTGTCGGGTCACCAGTGATCCCAGTCAATCGCAGAATTCTTTAGTTGCAATAGTCCTTTGAAAGACGTGGGAGCCTGGTTTTCGCGTGGCCCTTCTAGTGAGAAGAGAGCCAAGAGAGCTAGCCATCATCTGTCTCAGATACTAGGTAGCAGGCTAGCTTTCTCTCGAACTTGTGGCACGGCACGGTTCTGGTTTAGGGCTCAGATGAAGAATTATTGCTGAAGGGCCGAGGCCACAGCCAGGACAGACGAACCCTTGTCCTTGAATACCTAGACGGATTGATGCCAGCGTGGGTGCTCTGAGACAAACGGCGCGAGTGCTCACCGGGTTCGCCCTGTGCGCGAGAAGGCTGACGGATGGGATCCAGGACGACCGTATGCTCAGTGCTCAGTGCTTCCAATGGCGTCGGATCTGTTGGGGACTCGGGCCGCATGACGGCAAACAAAATGTCCATCGACAACAATGGGTTTGAAGGCACCAGCTTTGACATTAGACGGGCCAAAAGTAGAGAGTCTGACATGTTACTTCGGCCCACTTGTTGCTTGCTCGATAAGAAGCAGGAGACATCAAGGCAACCCGTCAGACGTGCCTTCTCTGCCCTGGAGCAGCCATCGACTGGAGACAGGCAGGTGCACCCGGCATCGCGAGCGTTGCTGGATTCGAGATGCGCTTGCCTCTCTCCTTCAGACTGGCCAATTTCCTCTTGCATATCCCAGTCCCAGCGTGCTCCCACCTAGGCACCTAAGGTACCTACCTACCTGCCTTAGGTACCTACCTTACCTAGGTACCTAGGTAGGTAGGGAGGCAGAGCAGGAACAGACTCCCGACACATATTCTCCCAAGATTCGCAATCTCTCAATTCCATCTCCCCGTCTTGCTCTCCGCTGTTTCGACCTTGTTATCCAACCGAAAGGCATCAATTGCATCGCATGCTTCCCTCCTTGACACTCCTCGCAACGGCAATCGCCGAGGTCCTCAATACCCATGCTCCTCCGACCGTTGTCCGCCCAGCGATCAGGCGCTAGAACGACCCTTCTACCTTCTAGAAGTCCCCAACCTGGGCCAAGGGGTCGCATAACATCGCATTTAATTGCCAGGTGCAGGCCGTACCCATTTCTACCATGTGTCATGCGTATCCTGGTCCCATTCCAGCCGTCTGCCTTGTCTTGCTTGTCTCTGACCTTGTTGAAGAAAAACACACCCCGATTGCAACGGTTGACGAACGACTCACCAGCCCTTTTCGAGCGTCGAGCGGAGTGCATCTCATCGGCTGTCGAACTCGGACCCCAAGACTCCATCCAGACGCATTGCATCGACCTCCTGGCGCCCAACGCGACAGCCGTGTGTCGTCTGATCATCGCTTCAGCAAAGTGCCAGTCAACAAAGACAACGGGACGTGACGGGGACATACCACGACAGTCCTCAACAAGGCCCTCTCCACGGCTCTCGACGTCCCGTCATTGCGGTCCACGTTTCTCCCCGCAACCCACCCAATCATTTATTCGTTGTTGTCGTTGCATTGCATTGCCGAATCAATGTATCCATCCTGCAGCCTGGACCTCAAGGAGTGTTCCGTTTCCCTACCGCATTCCATCCACGTTGCATTATATGCAAGTCTGGAATCCTAACTTGTCAAGTACTCACTCATCCTTATTAACGTCTTGCCGTCGCGGTACAGCTTCAAGCTCTTTTCGTCACGCCTCCAACCCCCAGCACTCTGCCCTGTGTGTCATCCAGGGTCTCCACACTCCCCACCCCCCCCCCCCCCCCCCCCCCCCCCCGTGTCCACTCGCGCCTCTTTAGATCCGGTCACGGATGCACCTCACGTCTGAGCGCAACGCCCAAATCGTCACGCACAGCCCGTTACAAGGACCTGGCGATGATAAGACGGGATGGGATGTCATTCTCTATTGCTGCTCAACCGTTTCCTTCGGGTGTCCTTGTATTCCTTGCTCGGCAATCTTGACACTAGCCTGCTCGCCCTATCGCGTGGCTAAATGCCTTTTCTTATGGTTCCATTATACCACCCCCGGTTCTGATATAGCCCTCCATCGGGAAACGCGCACACCAAGTTTTCCTTGGGGTTTCCCTCTCCCACGGCGAAATGTACCTTTCGTTCGGCCACAGAGTCGACATTGTCTCTTCATGTTCTGCCGCTGAAATCCAAGGGACCGCACGTAGTAACTCTGAAGCTTGCCCAGCGCTCGAAGCTGTCCCTAGCTGCTATCCGTTCCCGTTGCCTGTGCATTATAAGGCACGTTTCATCTCGTCCCAGTACGCACCCCCCATCAGATGTCTGGCCTGCTTGCCAGGATGTCTCTGCAAGTCTTGTCAAGACAGCCCACCCCCCCCCCCTCCACCCTCCGCGTGCGTTCAGGGTCTCGCGCTGCTGCGTCTACAGCAATCGCCAAATTGTCCGGTCTTTCGATGCCCCTCCCCACCCCGCCCTTCTCCCTTCCTTGGCCTGCCAGCGCTTGCCATGCTCACTCACGGTACACCCCCCCTTCTCTCCTCTTCTGCAGCTTGACCCTTCACAGGGGCACACCTGTTTCCACATTTGGAGCGCCGTCCATGGCATAAGATCCCCAAATTATGCCACCGTCATCGCTCGACAAGGTTGCCCGGCTCCGCAACCCAACCTGCTCCGGACAGACCGCGTCTCGCACACGCGGAGTCTCTCCTGGTCTCCAACCCAGCTTCGTCCCCCAGACAGGGAAAGGCAAGGCAGGGCAAGGCTCGACAAGGCAGGACATGACAAGGTACCCGCGGCGGCTATCCCTCCACTCCATACTTGTCCACGCCTGGAGACATTGGACGATATAACACACCGGCCGGGCCCACGACTAGCTCTTCCGTTCTTTGGCCCTCCATCACCGAGCAATACGTCTGGAGCTAAGGATCTATATCGAGCAAGAAAGAAGATCCCGAGAGCTACAGTCGCAGTGCCAGGCTACATTTTGTTCAGGGTAGCATGTTTGACTCGGTCTTCACGCCATCTTATTAATACTTCCTCACCCCAACGGATACCATTCGCCAACAACTGGACTGCCGGATCCTGCTAATAGCTCCCCGGCCAACTTTTCTACAAAACAGACCAAACAACACACCCCACCGCAGAGACACAACCCACACCTATTTTTCCCACCTCGCGATACCCTCGACAGCCTTCAAGCTTCTGGTACTCGAAGAAACGAATGGTAGATCCGTCTGGACGATAGGACCCAGCACGAACGCCCAACGCCTTCTTACCATCACGGCCTCGGCCGCCCCGGCTGGCCGTACGCAGACGCAACGTCTCACCAACAGGAACAGCAGCGAAACCTCCAAGCTCGTCCAACACAGCCCGAGAGGGCCTCCACGCAACCAATTCTTTCTCTCCAGGTCCCGGCGACCGTCCAGAGCGGCTCGCTCTGGCGGGACCCATGTATCGGAGGCACGCTGGCGGGCCACTATCGGGTAGGGGACTACAATGTCGATTACTCGGCGCAAGACTCGCATCAAGTCGACCAGAGTCATCAACAGCATGGCTATGACCCCTCTACCCATCAACATCACCGAGCCTCCCTTCAACATGGCGGCGGTCCAACCCATGGCCTGCCTGAACCGCAGCAGGGTCATCACCACCACCATCACCACCAGGCCGCTGCCGCAGCCATGGTCCAGCACCACCCTCACAACCCTCATCAGGTACTGATGGATCCGTCGCACATGGGGCATCCGCGGCACATGGGTTCTCCCCATTATGGTGCTCCTGGGCCAGTCGTCGCACCACTTTACCCTTCCATGGCGACATCCTCCCAAGTTCACGGCCAGCATCCTTCTATCAAGCGCCCCCGACCTGAAGATCTCGACTTGTCTGTGGCTCCTATCGGAGAACTGGACCAGAGCGAGCTCGACAGCATGCAAACACCCCTAGGCACAGCCTATGCCGAAGCGCCCGGGTCCATGCAGCCGCCAATGCACCATCACCACCGCATGCCGGACTCAGGCCCCCCCTCCAAGCTGATGAGGAGGGACGGAGAGTCTTCGGGCGGAGGAGGGGCTCCGAGCATGGTTGGACAAGCTGGGATGCCTGCGCCAGCACCGAGGCCACGGGGGCCGAAGCTGAAGTTTACTCCCGACGACGACCAGCTTCTACTTGAGCTCAAAGAGAACAAGAGTCTTACCTGGAAGCAAATCGCCGACTTTTTCCCCGGTCGATCTTCGGGCACCCTGCAAGTGCGCTACTGCACTAAGTTGAAGGCGAAAACTACCCAATGGACCCCCGAAACGGTATGTTTTGCATCTTCCTGTTCTACTGCAAGATCTATGGCACACGTAACAGACGGCTGACACGAACCCGCAGGACCAGAAACTGCAATCAGCCATGCGAGATTACGAGAGCGAGAAGTGGCGTATAGTCGCCAACAAAGTCGGGACCGGCTTCACGCCAGCAGCATGCCGGGACCGCGCACAAGAGCTACTCGGAGGTCCTTTATAGCAATCAGTGTCCCCTTCCAGAGCTCACGCACCTGAGATTGGGGACACCACCTATACGCAGCAGCTCCAGTGATGAAGAGGAGTGTGCCACGAGCGAGAATCTTTATTGCGCAGCTTGAAATGGCAACGTCAGAGGACTTCCTACACCTTGTTGTAGGCCACCGTCTTTCCTGCGTCCTGTACCGCCCAGGATTTCCACCAACCGCACACGTGGAAGGCGAGTATACCTTGTCTACCTCTTTAGCCAAAATACGGCCCCCTTTGAATATCGAGTTTTAATCTCCGACGATACCCAACTTTCTCAGCTTCTTTCCTTTGTCCCATTTACCTCAGTACAACGAAACCCACGACATAGACTAGGCCCAGCAACATCGCCCTCTGACGCCCTGTATTTTCGGCATCTCATATCACCATCATGTTTCACGACAAGCGTCTTACTTACCGGGCACTCTTCCTCCGAGAGCGCTTTGGGTGCGAATGGCTCCGTAATCACCAACGAGAGCTTCTGACTACTTTTGCGCGTTCATCGGACAAGCACGCTTGTTTTTCCTTCATTGTTTCCCCAGAAAAGCCTTGTAATATCTAGACGCGTGGGCCCGGTCGGGAATACACAGGGCGGGGATTGGTTTCGGCCCGTCGTCATACTGGGCAGGGCGTGGGATGACGTCGGCACCTCGGAAGCATCTACGGGCATCTTTTCGTACGGATAGGGGATACGTTTGCCATACACACGGGGAACTCTTTGCTACAGAGACGCCCATATGAGCTTTTTTCTTTTTCTTCTTCTTCTTTCTTTCTTCTTTTCCCGTTTTCTGGTTTTCCGTCACTGTATTGGTTTTCTCTGGCTCTTAAAAATACGCCTTTGGTACTACTAAATGATATGGTTTTGTAAACAATATTGGGGCCTTTCGAATGGTGCAGCGGAGATCGGAAGAGGTGATTCGATGGAACGGGCTCACTAACATGTGTTTTGTCAGCGCAGCGCATGCCTGATGCGGTGAGAAAGACAGCATGACCCGAAGACCGAACAAGACTCTTTGCCTTCAACAGTTTGAGCCAGTATTATTAGATCACTGGCTTGCCCCCCTGGGAGCCCCAAGAACGGAGCGCGTCCCTGGGCGCCTGTCATTGTCTCCATGTCGCGAGGGGGTTGAGCTGCGCCTCAAGGCATTCGCCATGCCGACATCCGCAGATCACCACAATTTTGCAGAGATGACGGTTGGCATCAGACGGTGAGTAACAACATTTTTTTCTTGGTCGAGTCGACCCGGCCGGCGTATATGCTATATGGAGGGTGGGTTCTGATATAGCCCCCTTTCAACCACTCCCAGTACGCTGCCCCCCCGTCAGCGTGCCATTTCCAGTTCGCGCGGCCGTCGACCGACCAAACAGGAAGCTTGAGCCTCCACCGCGCGTGTGACCCAAACGAAACGGGCGCGCCACTTTGCTGGAAATGGTGAAGCTTCGCCTGACGAGTGGCGATAGACGGGGAAGGGGCAGAGGCGAGGATCGCCGAAAACACAAGCAGAGCAGAGCAGGGGCCAACACGAGGAGGGAAGGGCAATCGTGCCCTGGTTCGGAATATGCAATGGCTTTTCCATCAAAATTCACGAGGAGGAGCATGCGCGGCGATGTAAGGGTATGACGATGCCCCGGAATGTTCGCTGCCTGTCAATGTTGAAGGGTGCCAGTACTGGTGGAGGCTCCCCTACCTACCTTACCTTAGAGAGGTAACTTGCCTCTGCCAACCCCCCTTGTGACCTCGCATAGAAATGTCCGACGGGGGCCTGGATGTCTGGGTGTCTGGGCCCTGGGAGGCGGGTACCAAGTTCACCCTGGAGAGGCTAGAGGGCATGCATCGCGTCGCATGCGTGTCAACAACACATCCATTGTGGTATTGTGGTATCTACCAGTACTCTGATTTGGTCTGCATCATGGCCGTGCGCTGACGGAATTGCGAACGTTTGCCTGCTCATCCGGTCGACCAGTTGCCCTGCCGGCCTACTGGCTTGCTGAAAGCATAATGATGACCGTGGCGAAGGAGAGGGGTTGAAACCAAAACTGGGGCAGCATATGTAAAGAACCCAGGTAGTCGGGGGACAGAGGAGCAGAAGGGGCGGGGATCGAACGGGGTGAACTGCCGGGGGTGTCGGGGATTTGCGGTGCCGGGGCATGGCTGGTCCTGGCAGGTTTGATCGCCTCAGCCGAGAACGTGGGTAGGTAAGGTAGGGTGGGTAAGGATTCCATGGGGGAGGTTGGGCCCCTGGGTAGATTCCGGGAACGTGAGGCGATGGGCTCCTGATAGGAGTCGTCTTTGAAACGGGCATCTTACTGTTGAATGACTCTACCATGGAAAGGGCCTGGAAGCAATGCTGCGCTGCATTATCCTGCGGTGTGATCCGGGAGCGGGGTTTTGCCGTTTGACAGCTCCAACTTGGCGCGGCATGCATCGGTGTTGTGTGTGTGTGCGTGTGTGCGCTCGCTCGCCCTTGGGTTGTATTGGATAAGGCAAGGTCTTCCAGGGGGGGGTTGGGTTAATTTGGTTATGTGCTGGCTGCGCAGCAAGGACGACGTTTTGGTTGCTTTCATGCTCGTTCTCATGCAAAGCCGGTCCAGGTCCGTATGGTCCTCTGTATGCGCCGTGCTCTTCGGGCGACCTGATGAGAAGGGAATGGTATGCGAGATGGGCGCTTTTGGCATTTTATGGTGCTGCTGCTGCTGCTACTGCTGCTGCTGCTGCTGACTGGAATTACTTACGCCTGGCACTCTGCACAGAAATCTGTGCTCATCCATGGCTTATTTGAGAATCGTTATGGTTTCCAGGGGCTGTCAAGCTGTATGTAGCGTGGCGGGAAGATCGTTAAGGCAACCCTTATTATACCTGTTAACGCGGAAACGTACCTAGAATGAAGGCGGGATCAGATCAAGATCGCATCGCCAACTGGTTTTCAGGATCTGACAGCTAAGCCCGGCGTGAATTTGTTATTGGGGGTGGGTTGCATAGAAGTGAGGCCCCGAGGGATAACTGGCGCTATGCGCACCGCCAGTTGGAACCTTGCGATATCGAGCCGCATCAGGCGACCAGCACGCACACCTAAAGAAGGCTGCAATTTTCGGCGAAGCAGTGAGAGGCTCTCCATGATCCACGTATCCCGGGGAACCTCGACGGGGGTAGATGAGGGGACTGTAGTGAATCTTCATGTCACGCACGACAAGCCCAGTCATAGAATCCGCGGCACAGACAGGCCCAGGGAGCTTGTGAGTCGGGGGGCCCCGGGGGAGAGGGGGGGGGGGAGTGGGGGAACAGGGGGCATGGAACTCTTCCAGTTGACATGAAAGACTGGCCTCCAGCCAATGTGCGCCTCTATCGTGTCAGTTGGTACCTGCGATGTACCGGAGGCTTCCCCCGCTGCGCGTTCTAGTCACTGAAGGGATTCCCTTTCCCTGTTTTCTGTAATAGGTGCTTGTGCTAATGGGGGTATATGTTCGGCGATATGGTGTGATATTGGAAATGTGTTAAGGGGGTATATGAAAGGCAAGGGCGAGCTGGTGGCCTGAAGATGCAAGCTCATTGTCCAGTCGGTTCGTGTAAACGATACATGCGGCGTGAAACTTTGGGGATGGGGGTGTGAGTCGATAGCATGATGAGCCTGGCCATGTCATCGTGGGCTGATTCGGGTTACTTGTTCGTTGCCTAGCGGAAATGAACATCATGTCAATGGTGTCTTCGAGGAGGGGGCGTGATCCGATACATGTGCGTACAAGTGATGAGTCTCGTCACAACGCGACGGGTGGGACTACTGGTGACGGAAGGTAGGCTGCCCCTGAGGGACATGGTTGCGTAGCAGTCAAATGCTCGCTGTCATCTTTCATTCGCAGCCGATATTCACTAGATTTTGGAACCCCGGAGATGGCATGGGAGGCCAGACTGCTGATATTGGCGCTGTATATGCCGGGATATATATGCATGGTAGCGCCAGATTACAGCCATGATCCGCTGAGCAGGTAGCCTTTTCGAGCGTGGTGTCCACACTAAGTCCATCGATGTACATTTGGGAAAGAAGTGCGGCACAGGTCGAAACCTTCAAGACTTTGAATTTCCTGTTGGGCTCAGTCGCAGGGTCTCTTGGGACCAAATACGAAGTTTCCGCCTGAATCAGTGCTGTCACCCGTCACTGGTTGCCGCTGAACACTGCCATTTTGGCATTCAGTGGAGGCTGCGGGTGGAGAGATTCGTTGGGATTTCTTCCAAGTGCCTTGGATATCTTGGAGGGCTGCAGGAGACATGGGTCGTCAGGTACCCGATACCAAGGTGAACATGTTGTTGTGTGGAGACGCCGACAAATGTTGAGATGAGCTGGTGTCTCTTAGTTCGGGGAGATCTTAGTCCACCTCTGATATGATTCGAGAGTCTTGATAATTAGCTACCAAAGCTGGCAGTCTTGAAGAAGATTCAGACTATGAGACCTGAGCAGTTGCGCCAGACTGATTTTGATGATTTAGCGCCGGGAAATGGCTCTTGAGAGACGCTTCTTCTACGCGCACATTCGTCTCGACGAGCTCCACCAACACTTGATGAGTCGATGTGTCCGCGTTTCCTCCCAGGAAAGTACCCATATCGACGAGCCAGCCGTTGAAATCCCTGATCTCCGTTGGTCGCCCAGCGCTAACATCCTGCAACATGGAGCTGGTGTTCAGGCGGACTTTGTGACCCACGACCAGCAACATTTCTTTCAGCTGTGTTTGGCTGAAGCGTTCGAGAAGCGTATCACGATCGATCAGCGCCATTTTGCCTTGCGTGTCTTCCAAGATAGTATCAGTGCTCGGATGCCGGATGAGCTGCTGCAAGACGGCGCTTGCCTCGGCGAGCAGGACGTCGATGACTTGCATGAGGGGGCCATCGGTTTTCTCAAAGAGATATCCGTTTTTGCAGCGCAAAAGAGCCGTCAGCGGATTGATAACACTGTTGACAACAAGCTTCTCCAGCTGTAGGACCCACAAGTCGGCGCGAGTCACCTCTTGACCGTGGAGGAAGGGCGCCTGCGCCAACTGCTCGGCCAGGTAACTCGACGCTACGGCGGCTCGCTCGCTGGGCAACACAGGCCCAATCTTGACATCTGCCTCAGAAGCATGCTCACTCTTGAAGCGACCCCTCGAGGTGACGCCGTGTGTCGTGACGCAAGCGAACCAGCTCGGTGGCGGGCGGGATGCGTAGCGGTGGCTGTTGTACGTCTGCCCGTGCGGAGGCCAGAGCTTGCACATGCCGTTCTGAGCAAAGGCGACGACTGACGTCTCGTCGAGATAGAGTCGTAGGCGATCGACCTGGGGAAGTGCGGCTGTTGCTTTCGTCGTGACGAGGAGGTTCTGAATGACGCCGCCATTCGCGACTTGCTTTGCCGTGCCGTGGTCTGGCTTCTGGTCGGTCCACCACTCAATGTCAAAGTCGGTGATACGTTCTGATGCGCCGTGACGAATGATTTCGAGGCCAGGGTTTGAAGCCCATTCTTCTAGCAGTTCTTTCCTGTGAACGACAAGGGTGATGGGTGGGCGGGATTCGAGTTTGGCCAGGGATGTTGCGAATAGGATACCCAGGTTGCCGACGCCGAGGACGTAGATGCGACGGCTACCTTCCGAGGCACAAGATGTAATCGATCGATCAATGGCAGGAATATGGCCGTGCTGTTGGCGTGCGGTGAGGTTGCAAGTTGTCCAAGCGAACAGCTTTGGGGCTTTCCCGTCAGCGTCGGTCAGCGACTGAAGCCACCGCGGATGTGGAGAGTCCGTTCTTCTGATCGAGTTGGTTGAAAACGACCTTCTCGCCATTACCAGAGATGTTCGCATGTGAAACAGCCTCCAGGCCATGATTGTTTTTCTCATGCCACGGCATTGAGCTTTGGACGACATCGGTTGTCGTTGAGACCAGCGCCGGTGGAAAAGACGGACCCACTCCGATCTAAGACATGGCCGCAGGTCACGGGAAGTTTCAGCAATATGAGTCGCTAATTTTCGCCCCTAATTCACCGCCCGGCGAGGTGGCAGAGTGGTCTAATGCGATAGACTAGAAATCTATTCACTTCGGTGGCGCAGGTTCGAATCCTGCCCTCGTCGAAAACTTTTTAATACTTCAACCTATAATAGCTTAGATCTTCCCAGCCTATACAGGGTAGGCAAATAGAGATGCATATCGCCCCTTATAGTGGCAGTGGGAAGAAGTTAAACTATAGGGGAACGGAATTCTTAGTGCAGTATTACCTCGAGCTTATAACCTTACGGGCGTTATATTAGATAATACCCGCTCGGCTACTCTTAGCGCCTCGTTGCCCGAAGGCAACTAGGCATGCTTAAGCGCTCACTATAGCCCTTTATCTAGAAAGTATTTAAGTCTTAATTACCCCGGTTATACTATTATTTCATATATAGCAAGATAATAGCGGCTCAAGGAAAGAACGTATAATATTAATTGTCTCTATAGTACCTACTCGTACTAATAAAGACCCTACTTCCTGAGCTGTGTTACTCAGAGCCTATATCTTAGTAGTTACTAAGTGGCAGCTCCATTAATAGACACCTCAGGTCTAAGATGTTTATACTATAGCGTCTTCTTGATCCAGAGCGACTCTTCCCTGAAGTATTTTACCTTCTCCCGCAGCCATGAACCTGCGCAGTCTTCCGTCAACCAACATCGCGCGCGGCTCGCTCCTGAGCGATTGCATCGGCGCCAGGTTTCGGCGCTCGAAGTGCAGAGGTACACAATTGGTTACAGTGCCCACACCGGAAGTCGCCATTGCGGTACGCCACTGAACCCCCGTTAGATGCTGCTGTTGGCCTTGTCATTATACCATGTACGCAATAAGGTACCTAGGGATATTGTAGAACCACATGCTCCGTACCGTATGTAGTGGAGGCGGCTTGAACAAACTGGCTATAATCCAAAGAGAGGTTTCTAAAATCTGACCCCTCGAGACTCATAGAGACAGCTATTTGTTTACTTACGCTTTCAGCAGGTGCTTGAGTGGGTTCTCGATACATAGTGCTCTTGCTGAGACGTCCCTTTATTTCTGGAACGAGGAAAGGACAGGCTATACCTAGCGTTCTCCTAGCGCAGCTACTTAATAGCAGTAATATACCCCGATTAAATCTAATAAGTTAAATTATTAAATAACTAAATAAATAACCTATTTTCCTATAGTTAAATAGCTAAATATATAGATTTATAATATTTAGATATTTAGTAAACGTTTAAATAGATATCGAGACTCGAGATCTATAAAAAAGAGTAACTAAGCTAATTAAAACTTTATATTGCCTATTATAAATAGAAGTTTATGATAGGTAATATAAACGCTAATACTAGAAATCGAACCTAGACCCTCTATAATAAAGTAGAGACCCTAACTAATTAGGCTATTAACTAATATTACTAATAGGGGAAAAGACCTATATATATTAATCTACCGATTAGCTAGTTTAGTCTCCTACCCTAAAAATTACCGAGGCGTAAATCCCCTACTAAAGTAGTAATTCTACTAACGGAACTATCTATAACGTTACCTACCTATAATATTACCGCGATACTACCTACGCTATTAAAGCTATTACTACTACTACTACTATTATCGATATATCTATAACGGTCTTTAGAGCGCGTCTACTAGACTTAATTCGAACCTAACTTTTACGCCTAACGTAGTCTAATTCCGACCTCCCTACGGCGATTTACTATAGCCGGCGCTTTACTCTCGATGCGATTATTATAAGGAAGGGCTCTAGAGGCTATATAAGCTAGATTAGGCATTATAGGATCTTTATAACTAAGCTACTTAATACGGTAAATACTACTAGCGATAGCTTCTAGGTCTATAGTCTCTATAATAAGAGACGAGATCTAATACTTTTTAAGGCTTCTACTACGACCTCTATAGGTCTTTATCTTAGGAAGAAGTATAGGATATTCGAGAATTCTTCTATTAAAGACTCCTCTCTAAGCTTATCTAATATACCTCTCCCTCTATAATAGCGTTCTATTACTATTCTAAGAGCTTAGTTAGAGGTACTCGAAGAGCTCGCTCTTAGCTTCGTTATTACTATAAACTAGGCGTTTAACGTATTTAATAACCCGTTTATATATCGATTTCTCTCGAAGCTAAATCCTTAAGTATCCGATAACCTACTCTAGAGTCGGAATAGTCTATAAAAGAGATTAAGTAGCGTCTTCGTTAGTAAGAAGAGATAGGTATAAGTAGAGCTACGAGTATCTCTTACGAAGATTTACTTCTCCTATAATTACTAGACTTCTCCGAATCGAATTATAATCCTTATAGTATCTGCGTACTATATTAACGAATATAGATAACTATAATAACGCCTTCTTATACTCTACGAGTAACCTAGTACCTATATAGGTAATATTATAGCTAATACTATTATAGAGGTCGTAAGAGATTAGGATATCGTTAACCTCGTTAGTATTATAGTATCTAATAATATATTAATAAATAATATATATTTCTATAACCTCTTCTAACTTCTATAACCTAAGCTATACTATAAGGATATTACTAAGCGGCGGATACGCTATTATAGTTATATCTTAAACCTTATCGGTCGCGCGTTCTTATATAGTAATAATAGTGAGACCTTTAAATAAGAGTCTTAGCCTCTCGATAATATAGATAATCTCGATAGCGTTCTTTAACTCTAGTAGAAGAAGGGACTTATTAGAAAGCTTTATAATATCGTTTAGTAAATAAGATCTTCTTTATAGTAAAGCTAGTACTTCTAATATATTATAGTAAAAGTAGCTTAAGAAGGAGACTTTCTCCTTTATTAATAAATAGTAATAGAACTTAAGTTAGTACTTAATAACGATACTTAATAGAATTCGACGTACTTTATACTTAATCGAGCTCTAAAGAAGAAAGGTAATATCTAAAGCTTTCTTATATAGAATATAAGCGAAGTTAATCTATATAAGCGAGTTCCTATCGAAGACTACCTCTAACCCGAAGATTAGCGCCTCCTAATAGACTCTATATTACCCTTAAACCCCTTTATCGATAAATAATAAGGACGTAAGGATAGAGTAAGTAGGGGAGCTACGGCGCGCTCTAGGAAGTTCTCGGTAGGATAGAGTATATCCTCGAGAGAACAGAGGAGTAGAAGACGTTCTTTAACGATATAGATAATAGTAGTTAATAGTAGAGAAGCTAAGACTCTTCGAGGTCTCGCTAGTATATATAAAGGTAGTAGAATTAATAATATTTATTACTTTTATCTATTTAAGTACTTTTAGATTATATCCGTAGCGAATATACTAATATCTTATAGCGTATTAATACCCTTAGTAAAGACTTATACTACTACTTCCGTTTCTCTATTACTAATATATAATAGAAGCTTAACTAATATTATATAAAGCTTAGAGAGTCTCCTCTCTATATAGTTACTATTATCCTCTACCCTAGCCTTAGTATTTAGTAGCTTAAAGTATAGTAGTCGAGCCCTAAATAGCTTATCTAGGTTTATAACGTATATATAGGCTTATATTATTAGTAGGAATACTAATATCGCTATTCTTCTACTTCTACTTCGTTAGATTACCTCTAAGGTTAAGAATAAAATAGATTTAGCTAGCTCCGAATACTTTAACCTATAATGCCTTTATTAAATTTTAACGACTAAGTATAGAATAGGCGTTAGAGAGCTATACTACCTAACTCTAAGCTTAATTAATACCTTTAACTCGATCTATTATAAGAGTCTAGCGTTAAGGATCCTATTACTTAGTAGAACGGGCGCTAGGAGACGTATTCTACTATTAGTAAGCTCGCTCTCGATATCTTAGTAATACCTATAATATCGGCAGACTACGAGAGGGCGTTTAGTCTCGCGAAGTTAACGATAACGTTATAGAGGGCTAGAATAGCTCTAGAAATATTAGAAGAGCTTTAGTACCTTAATAACTAGCTTCGTCGAGGGGCTATTTAATTAGGAGAGCTATATTAGGGTATTAATAGCGTTAATACTAACGATTCTAAGTAATAGGTAAGTCCCTGACTATTATAAGGGCTTTATTATCTAATAAATAGGTTATAAGGCTAGCGCAGCTAGCTATAGAGAGCCGTATTACCGACGAGTTTTATAGTTACCTGCTCTACCCTTTTACCGACGTTTTCTGTTTCTTTTACGACGACCTTAATAGTCTAGAGGGGGTCGCGCGTTACCTGGCGACGTAGTTAGACTACGGCCCCCAATCCTAGGGGCTAGCGAGCATATACTCGAAGATAGTAGTCGCAAGTTCCACGATTCCGCATAGCGCTAAAAGTAAGGAGAAGGCAAAGGTAGACCTACTAGCAATCTTAGAGAGAGAGACGGGCAAGGACCTATTAACCTTAGCTGCGCATATCGATATAATTACCCTCTTTCCCCGGGCTAGTATGTCTGCCGCCGCCCGTTATAGAGCGCTGAAGGAGCGTATAATGAAAATCTCGGATAAAGTGCGTTAGAGTAGGGTGGATGCACGATATTTATTTTTGGTTACGCATTTCGCTGCATTCCTGGATAGCGCTTGCGATTATTTTATAGGTACTTCCGATACTTATTTCGACTTCGTCTAGGGATCCAGACGCTATAGCCTAGTGCCTAAGGATTTAGGAAGCTATATTATAGATTTTATAGGCTATATTAAGTTATAGGCGGAGCTAATTAATTTCGCGATACTAGTTATTAGATTAAGTCTTTTCCTAGATACTTATCCGCCGGACGCTTACCGTAAGTAGGTGAAAAGGCGAATATAGTATCGCGGCTGATAACGATCTAGTTTTTAACCCCGTCGATGTCTTTAAGGGCCTCTATAATAATATACTCTACTAAGTGTTTTCGAATAGGATAATAGCTATCGATAGGAATAGCAGCGCGTGCATACTAGGCAATAGGCTTATTAATCTAGTTAAGGCTTACTTTATAGGATACTTTAGGGAACTCGCTCGGGAGCCCAGCAGTTCAGCTTCAGAGATTCACCTACGCTTACTAAAGAGGTTTAAGTCCCGCTAGCTTTATATCCATAGCACCCGCACCTGCCTATCCTATTTATTATACATCCCTTAATATAGTCTGCCTTACGGGCACCTCTATTACGACGATTGCGTTTAGGACTACGGCCGCCCGTCTAGTAAGGATCCCTGGGTCACCCTATATAGTAAATGCCACCTTTGTAACAGCTTACTGCCCGAGGAGGCTATTATCCGAAGATATCTACCTACGGCTGGCGTAGGCGTGTTTTGCCTGGATAGCAGCGGTATGCGAGGAATCGTGTCCCTGGAGATACTGAAACGCATTCATGAGTCTATTAAGTTGCCGATCCCGTTAACTCGGTTTATTAAAGTCTTCTTCGGAATTAGCTCTAGTAAGTATCCCTACTAGATCCCGGGATTCGACTAATATAGACTAGGGGGCCTAATCACGGCTGAGATTTATCTGAACGGATCGCCGATAGACTAGGCTATCGAGAGATTTAAGAAACTAGCTAAACGGGTATTTCAACGCCGTCGCGGCATTAGGATTCCTTTTATCCCTTCCTTTTTAAGGCCGTGGCTTATATATGGCCTCCGTTACTTCGTTCCTTTCCCTTAGCTCACTCGGTTCATCGACTTACTAATATATCTTTGTACGGATAGATTATACTCCCCCGCCAACATAGAAGAGGCGCTTCAATCCACGTATCATGCTAGAGGCATATTAGACGTTTCCCACGCGAGCTCCACTAGTACGCGAGTAGGCTTACCTATAGCCACGATCGACAAGAAGCCCTTAGAAAGGATCTTCACTAACTATAATAGCGTTAGGGAGAGGCCTAATAATTAAGGTAATCCTTCTAGCTACGCAGGGTCCCCGACGCTTATAGGCTCTAGACTATATAGTTCGACTAAAAGAGGGATTAGGGAACGTGCCGTTATAGGAAGTATAAGTCGCTCGAGCCGGTGCTTTAAACTATTCTATAACTAACGTAGCTATAGAGGGCGAGCCGCATCTGCTACTCCTAGATATATCGGCAACGTTAATAAAGTTTATTACGTTTGTCCCCTAAATTTAACTTTTCGTTAGCTTCTTCCCCCCGAAATATATTCGCGGTATCGGCTCATTCTAAGACGCCGGGCCTCTCGTTAATCCGACCCTCTCCGCACTCTACGAGGTAGCTGCTCTATTCCCTCTCCTAGAAGAGCCCGATTATATCGTCTCTATAGGCATAGGCGAGAGCCAGCCGAGTAACTCCGCTGCAATAGATAATATATGCAACGTTATAGGAAACGGCGCTGTCCCAAGGCTCGGTAGACTCTTTTAGGAGAAGATAAGTAATAGGAAAGTAAAGTAGATATTTTAGATAAAATTACGGTACTACTGTTTAAACGTCTATTTTAATAGAGACGAGCCGATACTGGATAACGCGCCGTATATATTAGAGATAGGGAGACAGGCACGAAACGACCTATCGCTAGTAGAACCGATAGCCTACCTACGTCGCTATATACTTGCGTCCCTATTCTACTTCGAACTCGATGCTCTACTAGAACGTTACGGAGGGCGATATACTAGTACCGGAACAATTCTTTATACTATACGAAGAAGCGAACCGGGATTTCAGGAATTATTTTCCCTAATATGCGATAGCTCGGCGCAAATCGTAGTAGATAATAGCCCGATATCCGCAGTAAACGACCCGATATACTTCGATAAAGAGGGAAACTTCCGAAAGCTAATTAAATTAGATACCTATAGAAGGATCGAGATATCTCTAAGAGAGGGATTAGCAGAACCTTACTATATTAGCAGATTACTATTTGTTATTAAATAACTAGTAGCCCTGCAGGGCCTTAGCGTAGTATTCGGAAGGCGGAGTTACTATAAAAGGAAGACTATCTATCTAGAGAGGAGTCCGAAGAAACGGTATATAGGGCTATAAGAGACTAGAATAATATATTAGTATTCGTTTCTCCCTATTATCGAGTCCGTATAGTTATAAATCTCTATCCTATAGAATATAATATATAGAGGGTATAGAATTTATTAAGCTATTATCTATTATTTTAAACTTATACTAAACCTCTCCGGACTCGAAAAGAATAGCTTTGACCCGGTCTCGAAAACTTAGCTTTCTATCCGACTTATCCTCTAAATTACTCTTTATATGCTTTATAACGTAATATACCTTTAGCGGGGGTAGTAGCGGCACCTAGTAGTCCTGCATTATCTATTAAAAGCTTAATTCGATGTCTTTCATTCTCACGTACAGCTCGTTATGCTCTCGCGCCCCTCCGATAAGGTTGGACCTTTAAGCTCGTCGATAATGCTCTATCTTTACGCGGAGTTTCTCGTTTTCCATACTCAGAGCTCGGTTTGCCTCCAGCGTACCTTGAAGCTTCTGCTGTGCGAGGCGCAGCTGTTGCCTGTAGTCCTCGCACTTGCAAGGCGGCCGTTCGTACTCGCCCACTATATTGTAAACGTCGAGGACTATATAGGATATTTCGTATAGCTTCCTTCTAGTATCATCGAAATTGGCTTTACCTGCCCAGTCGGGTCGCAGTAGGCGTAGATCTGCTATATCCGCAATATTTTCTTAGGTGGTCTACGTGTGTTAGAGCGACTTTAACTATAGTAATAGTCGTACCTGAAATTCGTTCTAGTTCATCGTAAGGTTTTTGTGTATTATATAAAGGCTTAAATAATGCCTTGGTCGCCTTTATATACTATTAGATATTGGGTAGGCTAAGTAGTTAGCGCGCTATCGCATTTTCGCTAGGGCCCGTTCTAGGGACTTACTCCGAAAGTAGTCGTTATAGGGCCCGCAAAGCGTCCTATGGACTATAGGGGCCAGCCTAAGCTTTACGCCCTTTTTTTTAGGCCCCGTTCACTATAGATAAAATATTTAATAGCCGATAGCCTAGTGTAATTAGAGTTAATATACAGTAAAGTCCTCGCCTTGCGCTATAGCATCCGTACTATTCCCAAGCTATGAGTCTCCGTACTATAATTATTACAACGATTCTCTTACGTCTTAGTCTTACCGCGTATAATAGAAGGACGTTTGCCCTCCTCTAGTTCAATAGCAACGAAATTGTTCGCGGCCGCATAGATCCCATCGTCTTTCCCGGCCGTGTTTCTGAGCACGTATATAGAGCTATGGGCGGTAGTAATTTTGCGGCCGATGCCACTAGCGATAGTATGGCTCAGTCGATATGCACGAACGCAAAAGCCGCTGACGATAAAAGCGCTTACTGGTTTCCGTGGCTCTATTTTCACGATCCTGCGACCGGAAAGTTCGAACTAGTAGATATCGGTTACGTTAATATGTATTACTTGTAGGCGGCCACGCTCGGCGACTTGGCACCTAGACTGACTAGTTGCAGTTTTGAACCGACGGACGACAGCATCACAGCTTTCCCATAAGGCCTTCAGATTATTAGCGGTAACGCTATAACCCGAGTTTCGCCGGGAACTCACGGTAAACTTAACTTAAACCCCGATAACGGAAAGATCTAACTAGTGCAGTGGAACTGCCCTCGATAGCAGAACCTCTTTGAGCCTCCTTCGTGGCCTCCGGAGTCTGACGGTACTACGGCGGGAGAAGTAGACCCGGACAATACCGAAGCCGGCACTGGTTTCCTAGACGTCGACTGTAACGGTTTCGCATCTCCCTTACAAGCGGATATTCACATACTATATTGCTACGATCCTAGCAAACGACTTAACGAGTACCAGACTAACATAGCCTTTCCCAGAATCCAAGGCACTAAGTACAATTGCCCGGAAGGGTGGGTTCACCTCCCACATATGCAGATCGAGGTCTATTAGAACACGCCTGTATTCAAGGGCCGATAGCATTAAGATAAGGGGGTCCAACCATTTGTCCTCTCCAATAGCAATGTGTCAGGCTACAGTTCTCATGCAGACTTCCTGGCGGCATAGGATGAGAATGTACTCCAGAGCGTGATCGATGCCTGCGATGCGGGGTTTGAGGGCATTCATTCCTGCCCGGGTGTCACCCCAAACAGTATTAACGACTGCAAGGGGGAGAGATATCCCCTCATCCATGAATCTCTGACGGGGGCTCTCGACGCGCTGCCTGGTAATAGGCCGCTTAGGGGGTGGGGCTTTTGATTTAAAGACAAACCTCTGCAGTTATTCGTGTGAAGGGGCGAGGCCGGTGTCAAAGCAATAAGCCTTATCCCCGCTGCCGCTTTGAGCTTGACTCGATACTACTACACTATTCCAGCCTCTTAAGAATGTACCAGGAATACCAAAGTTCGTAGAATGGCGTGCGCGAACCCCTTTATCTTACCTTTCTCGCGTACTTCACAAATACTTATTGTCCAGTATCATCAGAATAGTCCATATGTCTACTATACAACATTTATGCCAAACAATATAGCTGCAGCTGCACAGTACGGTATGTACTGCTTATCCCGATTCCTCTGCGGAAGCAGTCTTTTTGTATCACTGCTTAATAAGCTCTGAGCCAGAGCCCGGATCACGGTTACGATATATAGGTCTAGAACTAGCAGAATAACGACATCTGAGTCCCAGAACAGGGCCTTCCTTTCGTAACGGGAAGTACATAATACGCGAGCAACCTTAAAGCTAACACAAAGCATATAATACCATAATAACATAAACCCAAGACTAGAAAAGCCCGATGGAATCCTGGAACGCAGCACGGAACTTTCAGCAAAGGCTTTCCAGAGCCATCCAAACCCTTACTGTTTCTCCACAGCACGTAACCGGATCTAGTCATGACCCGGAGCCCGTAAAGAACTTAAACAGCCGAAAACGTAGTAACTCTAATAGCATCGATGATCAACAGGCCACACGACAGAGGCCCGACAACCATAGTCTCAAGCGGACGATCTCTTACGAGGACTCTAAAGAGCAGCAAATCAAGCGTCAGCGACATCATAAGGACGTCAAATCTGGTCTAGATGCCAGACTGGACCTGTTTTCACTGCTCCAGCTATATCGGACGAAGTCGCAGTTAATCAGTATTCTAACCCAAATACACCGGGACGAACTAACCCTGGCCATAGCGCTGAATAACGCTCCAGAGACATTAAGGCGCCAAGCCCTTTCTAATTTAGAACAACGACAGCCCATCGCATATGCCCGGATCATAAAGGACATGTTTCAACTACAGAAATCCCCAGAACGATTCGATCCTCAGTCCGTTTTCCCTCTTATATTCTCGCGTGAAGTTTTCGGTGAAAAGCAGTGTTTTATTTGCCAAAAGAGCCTACAAACCTGGGAGGATATTGTCTTAAAGCGCTGTAGGATATGTTTAATGCACCCGCGCTGCTTAGCCAAAGAAATCATGTCCTCGAGGCTCCCTCTACACGGAAAGTGTCCATGCGTTAGCGATATGGAATGGCAGTAGATTAGACTGAGTATCTAAGAGATTTAGGCCGCAGGCGGCGTAGGGATAGGTGATACGGCCTCCTTCTATTTATTACTATAGCTAGAGACTAGAAGTCTCTATATTGTTCATGAGGGCAGAGAATATATTGCTCGCAAGCGGTCTTACAGCAGTAAGCAGTGGTCTGTAAGTGAACCGAGAAATAAGTGAAGGGCAAACGTTAGGGACACCTCTCCAGCTAGTGCCTTGCTCTGAGTGGTTAGGAGCTGAGAACAGCCATCCGACGGTTAAGATGGGCAACCCTTGCAAACTAGCCCTTAGTAACCCTGTAAACCGCCTGGCAGCCTGAGTTTCCTGCCGAAATTACTACTATTACGTAGCTCTCGATTAGCGCTATAAGAACCTTCGATCTATTCCTTCCTCCGACCGCTCCTTCCTAAGATACGACGACTTTCGTCTCTTAGTATCTGCCTTTATCTCTCTCTTATCTTTATTTATCTATTCCTTCTTTCCTACTTTACTTATAATGATACTATTACCTTAAGTCGTTGCCTAGAATCTAGAATATTAAATTACTTTCTATAGCTCTATATAATTAAGGCGACTAAGACCTTTAATTAGAATAAAGTATATAATACTATTAATTAATATTAAGGATATCTTAGAGATTACTATAGTAAAGAAGGATTAGGTTATTATAATTATACTTAATAGGATTTCTAATTAACTATCATTATTCAAATCGGCTAAGAGAAGGGTAATAGTATCTTTAGTATCTAGAACCTAATTCTACTATTAATATTAATACTTTTATTATAAATACTAGAAGTACGAATCTCGTACTCCGATCTAGTATCCTCTATATTAGATTCCTTATAGCTAGAGAAATTAAGTTCTAGCATACTATTTATAGTTATTCTAAAATAGAGTCTTTATCGTTAAACTAGTTATTAAAGAGTTCGAGAGAAGGGAATTTATTATTACGCTAAGGTTACCTATTAGTATTATACTCCCCGACGGCGATAGCTTTAAAAAGGATATCCTAGTATAACGCCCTAACCGTAGCACGTTACCCCGGGCTAACTAGGGGGTAACCCCGCGCGTGCCTAGCGTAGCGCACGAACGTACGGGCTATACGAGGATTACTTATATAACCGTAATCCGATTACTATCTATACCGTAATCCTCTTACTAACTATATTATAATCTAATAAATAGATATCTTATAATAATATTAGTAACCCTTACTAAAGATAATAGTCGCTATAGCTATAGTAAGAGAAGTAAGAACAGGTATTCAAGGAAGGAATATTCCTATACTTATAGATATAGTCTTTCTTATAATAGTGATTAATCTAAGTCTTACCTTATATCTATTATAATAAGTACGTAACACCTTATAATACCCCCTACTTATTATTATAACCTAAGCTTCTACTTTTAAGTACCCTATATCTTTAGTACTATCTATTCCCCTCTATGGAAATAGTTAGGTTATAATACCTAGATTATACTTATAGTAATAGAATAATCTAGAATCGATCTAGAATAGGTCCTTATAGTTTAGCTTTCCTGGCTCGATATCTGCCTAAATATATAAAGCTAGGCTAAATTATCCCTGCCCTATACTACCTTATAGATTAGCTAAACTTATCTCGATAGGTTAGATAAGTAGGGGAGGTATAGCTTACTTAATATATAGTCTCATAGTAGACTATTATCTTTATATAAAATGCCTATTAAATTAGATAAAGTAGTATAGGCACGGACTATTTATATATTTCTAAGTATTAGAGACTAGGCTAAATCTATTAACCTGATTAGACTCTTAGGCTATTATTAGGTCGGTAATCGTCTTAAGGGGCTATAGAACTAGGGAGGTATCTAGGTAGTAGGTAGTAGATAAGATAAGGCTAGCCTTATTAAGCTTAGTAAGGATAATAGTCCTAAGCCTAGGTATAGAGAAGGTAGTAAGTAGAAGAGAGAGGTATAAAGATAATAAATTAATATAGAATAAATCTAAGGAAGACTCGAGGAGACCTTCTATATATAGAGGGACTTTTTCCTTGAGGTTCTAAGGCCTCCTAAGGCTATTAAGGCACCTTTAGAATATAAAGGTATATTCTAACGCTTCTCTTATAGCCTATATATACGGAGGACTAACCTTAAATATAAAGGGCTAACTTTAAATAAGGTTTAAACTTAGATAAGATTTAGACTTATATAAATTAGATTTAGACTTATATAAATAAGGTTTAGATATAAGGTTATATATACCTTATAGCTATATTACCTAATAAAGCCTAAAAAGTAAAACTAAGTAACCTAAGAAAGAGCAGATTTTAGGCCCCTAGACTACTTGAACAGATATTATTAGGTATTCCGAAGCCTACCCTCTATAATAGGGCCCCTTTTTAATATCTTTAATATTAAGTATTTAATCGTACCTGGGTCTATTAGCATTGTTACAGCAATGCTATTACTTAGTCTGTCTATAGGTATGAACTACTATAAGCTGTAGGGAGCCTTGCTCGATCTAACGCTCCATTTATAATAGAGTTCTACTAGTATCTATTGTCTTTCGGCGTCCTGGGTGGATTGTCTGCCTCCCTGCTCTTTAACCCGAGCGTCGCAGCAATTGCCTACTGGCTCTCCTGCAGACGTTTCCTAGCCACGGGTGTGGCCTGCACGGCAGGTGGCATTGGCGGCGTGGCCTTTCCTCTCATCATCGTGTATCTGGCTCCCAGAATCGGGTTCCCTTGGGCGATGCGGGTCATTGCCTCGATCTGTGCGATGACGAAGGGCATGGTCTGCTGTCTTCCGAGGAAGAGATTACCTCCGGACAAGGCCAAAAGGGCCAACATCAACCTCAAAGCCCTTGCGGACACCGAATACGCCATCGTCACCTTGGCCGTCTTCCTCGTCGAATTCGCAGTGTTCATCCCGTACATGTACATATCTTCGTTTGCCATACACCAGGGCATAGGAGCTCAGGCAGCATATCGACTCAACGTTCTTGTGAACGCCGGCGCGATACCGGGACGAGCCTTGCCAGGACACGCTGCAGACCGCTCCGGCGTCTTCAACGTCGTCTCAGTCACGTTACTCGCTTGCACTGCCCTTATTTTCGGATTATGGCTACCCATAAATGACAGCGACTCGATGATAACGGCATTCGCAGTCGCCTTTGGCTTCTGGTCCGGAGCTGCCATTTCCCCGACGCCTGTTTGCATCGGAAAGGTATGCAGATTCGAGGACTTCGGGGCGGGAACGGGGACTGTATTCTTCATGGCAAGCTTCGGTGCACTGACGAGCATTCCTTTCGCTGGCCTGTCTCTGCGAAGCGGCAGTTATACAGGATTGATCATGCTGGCTGGAGCGGCATAGCGGCAGCCATGGCAGCCTTCATGTGGGCTTGGGGCGTTGCAGGTGGTTGGCGGTTGAAGGTTACATTCTAGACATCAAACGAGGTATATGCCCGAAGTAACCATATGCGTAGCCAGAATGAATCTCAAGTCACACAAAAAAAAAAATCAATGATTCAGTATCTTACGCGAGATTCGCTCAGTCGTCACGCCTTTCATGTTCCCGAAGCAGTGCGCGAAGCCACGTTCAAGTCAGCGCGGATGGAGGTGACAAGGCCATAATGCCACAGCATCTATATTCGTTCGCGCTACCGTGCATGAACATGGTGCTATAAGAGGGTTATGTCTGTATCTGGACCTGACTACGTTGCCGTAGCGTCAAAAGACTTTAAGGTCTGGATGACACGTCGGAGGCCCTCGGCGAGGTACTCTTTCTCTAAAGCAAAGTGACGCGGAACCAGCCGGGCTCCTCATGTCCAAAGTTGCGTCCAGAAGCTAAGAAGACCTTGTTCGAGAGGAGACTACCGTTCAAGCGTTCTTCCAAGGCGATTGCTTGATTGTTGAGTTCCTCGGCGGAGATGCCCGCTCGATGTTGGGTTCCCAGCCGAGGAGACCAGAAAGAGAAGAGGTCAGTCCATACCAAGAATGCAGTAGTGCTCTCCCTGGAAATTATCCCATGGTTCTTCAGGATGGCGACTGCCTCCGTGTATCGTGTCTTGAGCTTCGATTGGTTGGTCTTGATGAAGTCTGCCATGAAGGCAGCATTGCCCAGTATCGCCGCCGTGGTCTGGCCGGCCATCGACGAGGGGCAGGTGAAGATACTAAGGTGAGCCATCATGAGAAATCCAGGAAAAAATTGAGGGTTGAATGAATGCCACTGACGAATTGGTTTCCAGAGCGCATATCAGATCAGTGTTCGTCTGACTGACCACGCATCCCAACCTGACGCCATTCATGCCAAAGTCCTACAAGGTCAGCCAGATTTGACCGCGCGCCGGACATAATCACGCACCTTGCTCATCCCCCAAAGCACATGCAACAATCTGGGATCAATAAGATCATGCGAATTGATAGACAAGACGGAGTGGAATGGGAGTGCGTTCTGTGGCTCGGATGACTCCCAAACCGATAGACCGTAGATCTCATCGCTGATGAGATGGAGCTGATGCTTCTGGCAGAACCGCATGTATTCCCGAAGAACTGAGAGAGACGCGCATTGGCCTGTTGACTCATAGCTGATGCACTTTTTATGACGAGGGCCAGACACTCACCCAGAGGATTATGGGGATTGCAGAGCAAAAACGCCCGGACGGGGATGCCGTTGCCACAAGCCTCCTTGAGCGTTTTCTCGTATGCGTCAAGGCTGCTCATGCCGAGGGGATCGTCACTGTCAACTGCTACGAATATCGGACGCAGCAGGAAGCTTGCGAGTACTTGCTTCAGACGGTGGCTCCCTGAAAAGCCGTCGCCGTAGCCAAGGGCACGGCTGTCCAAGACGAACTGGGAGATGTCTTGGCGTCAACAGATCTCGACATGAAGCACGAGGACAGCAAGGGATAAAGTCGATGACTCAGCTTGCGGTCTTGTTGATATAAGCCAGGACTTCATCATGCATTAATCTCTACGTTGAGGAGATTAGCTTGTCTCTTGAGCATCACCGTGAGAGATGCCGTCACTGACGTTTTCAGCTACGCCCAGGCTCAGAAAACCGTCCGGATTGGAGACAGGATGCCAAATATCTCGTAAGATGTCCAGCAACTGATTCTTATTGTTCGGTGATGCGTAGGAAGTGCCCCTACTCGAGAGGGCGCCGGTTGTGCTCATCGCAAGTTGTCTGCTAGGTTTGTGGCCAGGCGTATCAGTAATGAAAAGGGGTTGCGACTCACGAGGAATAGGTCCGAAGTTCAGAGAAGCAGCGAACAGATTCGTCTGGCAAAAGTGACAATGTGGACAGTTAACTCGGTCTCCAATCAGTCTGGAGAAAGTGATTATAGTTGAATCAAGAGCCGAGAGAAGCAGTGAACTTCAACAGGCGGGGTCAATGAATCTCCGATGGATGGTTGTGGCCATCTCAGGTCCGACAGAATACGTAAAAGATATATTGCCGATCAGGCCCGAGATTTCCGGCGCATGATCGGGGAAGACGGGGTCGCCCGTCTCTACCCGCACAACACGTTGCTATCGAACACACTCCAGTCCGCCATAAGGCACGAGCCGGAGCCCTGGGGGAATAACGACGAAACCATGCGTATGTCGGCGGCGTATTGCTGGGCGGAACAAGCTGAGCGAACTCTGTGAGAGCGTGTCACCCAAATGGCGGCGATCCCCTGTCTTGACCTGTCAAAAGCAGTTGCAGCCTCAAATTATATTCATCCATAGCCACACACCTCAACTCAAACAAGGGTATCATTCGCATCTACCGTCTAACAGCGCCAATCCGCAGCACAACGCTACTTCCTCTTCCCCTCCTTCACCTTGGGCGTCCAAACCCTCACACCCTTGGCACTATCCCACACGCTCGCCCCGACCTTGGCCGGTATCTTCCTCCCCTTCAGCCGCTGATCAACAAACCACGTACCGACCACAAACTCCTGCTTCCCCAGCATCCCCGACGGCAGCGCCCCAGAATTCCTCCCGGCGACGAGATCCCACACCTCGCCGAGCTCGTCATCCGGCAGCCTCGACCGCCGCCAGATTTCCCTGACAACGACATTGAGCACGAGATCCCCCGTATGGCTGCCACCACCCGCCTTGGGCCCCGGCAGCATCTCGTGCAGCAAGCCGCGGTTGCTCGCCCACAGCGCCTCGTACCGCTTGCGCTCGCTCGGCGTGATCTCCTCGCGCCAGCGGCGGCGCGCGCCTTCGTGGTGGAAGTGCTTCTTGTTCGAGTGCGAGCCGTGGTGCTTCTTCTTGCGGCGCGCTTCCTCGTCGTCCGACTGCGCCGCCGCTGGCTGGCGAAGAGTCTGGCGGAGGCGGGGCGACTTGGCGTGCTGGCGCCGGGGCAGCGGCGGGGCCGGGCTGTGGCCGCTGGCGCCCGTGTTGCTGGGCGTCAGGCGGGCGGCGGCGAGAGAGCCAGCCATGATGGCGTTGGAGAGGGAGTTTAAGGGAAGGTTACTCGTCGAGGCGGCCGCCGGGTGACGGCGGGGCAGCGATGGGGTGTAGGCCCTCGTCGGTGAGCCGGCGGGCATGCTTGTCGTTGATGAGGGGCGTGGGGGTAGTTGTCGCCGAGGCACGGGAGATAAGGGCCGGGGCGTCGGAGTTGAGGAGGCGGAGACGAACGTATCGTTGGAGGAGCTGGTGCCCGACGTGGTTGGTCTAGCGGCCGAGCTGACCCGGCGACAGTTGCCAAGAGCGGCGAGGTTGGCGTCGTTCACGGGCAAAGGCGCCATGGCTCGTGGTGGAGGGGCCGAAGGCTTGGTAGCAGCCCCTGAGCCGCGGGGTTGGGGAGGGGTAGGAGGTCGCAGCTTGGCTTGTGACGCTGGTCTTGTTGGGACAGGTGAGAGGACTGCTGTTTCCGATCGGCTAATGATCCTCGGAGGCGGCATCTCCACGGGTCCTGGCCGATGTTTCCGCGTTTTGGGTACAGCGACGGGAGTGGGGGATATAGGATCATGTTGAGAGGCAGTGGCGGGCTTCGATGTAGCAGCGAACGCCTGCACGTTGGGAGGGTTTGTCTTCTTTGTCGTCTCTGTAGAGGGCAGTCCCAGCGAGATGTTTTGAGTGGACTGCACTTTCCGAGGCTGTGGCGATCGAGTCTCGGGCGCCTGCCGCTGCGTCAGGTGAAGAGGTATCATGACAGCGCGCATCGATTTCAGAGGCGACGGAGCTCTAGGCTTCACCGCAAAAGCATCCTCCACCGGCTGTACTGTTGGCCTCGGCTTGGGCTTTCGTTTGAGAGGCGGAGTCATCTCGCTCCGCCGCGGGGACCCTGGCTCCGTCCTCTTGGGGCTAATCTCCCTCTCGGGGGTCATGGGTCTCATCTTCGGCCTCACCTTGGGCTTAAGCCTCGCTGTCGGCGTAGTCTCCTCCGTCAAAGGCGACCCAGGCTCACGCACCGGCGTCCGCCTCCCCTTGGGGCTGATTTCCCTCTCAGGCGTCACGGCCCTCAACTCAGGTACCCCACGCATGGCGTTGCCTCTCCTGGCCGGGCTATTCTTCTTGACGGGCTCTAGATCCTCCTCGTACTCCTCTCTCGTCTCAAACATGGAGATAAGGCTCGTCGTCGGCGCAATAGAGCTCGTGTCCGGCAGGTCGAGGCTGCTGCCGCCGCTCTGGCTGCCGAGGCTTGCCTTGCGGCGGCCGGCCGGCAGGCTCGGCACGGGCGTGTTGGCATTGGGGCTCGGCGAGGCAGATCTTGAGGCGGCGAGAGTGGCGGCGATGAAGGAAGGGCTCTTGGGATCGTAGCTTGTGGGTTTCGACGCCGATGACGGGGACAGGCGGGCAGTGGGCGGCGGGCTCGAGGCGAGACGGGGCCAGCGGGGGTGCTCGAGAGTGCCGTCTGTGCCGCCGGTCGTCTGGCGGCTCTGGGACGGGGCAGGACTCCGGCTACGACTCCTGTCTCGGGTGGAGGCTGTCGCTGCGGCAGAAAGGGCGCCGTTGTGGACTCGTTTGGTGGGTGGGATGGGGTTGGGTGTGGACGTTCGGGAGAAGGCAAGGCTGGCACCTTTGAGGGCGGCGGCTGCGTTTGAGGCTGCTTGGGACGGAGGAGGGACGGCAGGTCGGGCGGAAGGGTGGTGGTTCATGGTGACAGTGTTGTTGGTATTAGAGTCGGCTTCGGTCGTATTCAGTCGCGTGGGAGGGCAGAATGCGAGGTCATGCTGTCGGCGTTGACGGAGCTGTGTTGATTTGTGTCGTGTGTAGCAGTGTAGACAGATCTAGGTGATGTCAATGCAGGCTCAAAGAAATATTGCTGCATTAAGATGGTGTTGACAGCAAGTGACATGCTGTCCGGGAGATGGCGAAGGACGGCGAAGGATGGAGGATGGGGGGAGCCAAGCTGCTGCAAGGTCCCGAGGATCCGGCGTGTTGTTTGGTCGACGAGGTAAAACAGAGTGAGGTCAGGGGTCTGCAGCTGCCTGTTGATCACGAGATTGGTCGTTCGAAGCCGTGGCAGCTAGCTCCCAAAGCGTGACACAAAAACTGGGGCTCTTCAGCGAACTTTGACCCCTCCTGACTTAGGTACCTTAGATACGAGCATCTCGCCTCGTCCCCACTGACTCCAGCATCCTCCACTAAAGTCCAGTCAAGTCCACTAATACGGCGCTACCATTTCTTCCTCACACTTGACGTGACTAAACTTGATGAGGTAGGTACTCACTCAGTACTGCGTACCTCGACCTCACGAGGCAATCCTTCCCCATACAACAACCGACATGTCACAACCCAGGGCATCTTGGTGATCGAGTTGATTTGAACATGAAAAAAGTAGCATTCATCCGCCGGCGCAAGCCTGCTTTCCATTCCTTTCCTTTCCAGTTGAACGCCATAACGCAAACGCCGTGTCAACTCCCGACTCTCCGTCGCTGACCCTGCCCTCCCCCTTAATTACACTGACACATGAAAAGAGAAACATAAAAAGGCGCGTGTAGCTGCCCCAGCTCTACGGAAACTCCGTATACACAATATGAACCGAGAAGAGAAGCAAGCGGCAGCCACCCAGGCACGCCTGCAAGGCCGGAGATGCCCATCATCATCAGGCATTAATGTCACATCAATGCATCGAACGCATCCACGCGGCATCTCAGTACGCGTCCTCGTCTGTCCACCCGCTGGCGTTCGACACGATCCGCTCGCCGTCCTCGTCCATGTACGCATGTCCAGCATGTTGCGCGGGGATCGCCCTCAGCCTCTTCGTCTGGCTGGCGTTTGGCCTGTAGGCCGCTGCCTCTGGCTCCATCCTCTTGCCTCGCGCCGCCCGCACCTTGGCGTAGTATGTGTCCGAAGCGTCCGCCTCAGGCTCGCTGTTATCGTCGTATGTCTCCCAGTTCTCCGAACCCGTCACGTTGCTTGACCCGTTGGACGAGTTGGAAATTTGCCGCGGCGGCGGTGCCTGCGGGTAGGCTACCACGGCTGGCGCCCCACGCATCGAGCCGTGGTACTCGTACTGCGAGTGTGACTGGTGAGACTGGTGCGAAAGTGTCGAGTTGGACCGCGTTACCCTCTGTGGTTGCGGATCTTCGTAAACGTCCTCGAGCTCCGCCTGGCGGACAATGCTAGATCCTAGGCCTGCCGACTTGTACGGGTTGACTGGTGTTTGGAGCTCTGGCACATGGACGAGCTCCCGCATCTTGGGTGGCGGTGCGCGCATAGGAGCACCGTTGCGCATTGTACCACCGTTCGGCCGGCTCTCCGCCCGCGTGTCGGGTCGCGGACGCTCTGGTGAATTGTTGCCGTTCTTGAGGTTCGAGAGAGGAGCACGAGCGGGAATTCTTGAGGGGCTGCCCTTGGGGTTCGTCGGTGCCGCGCGCTTCGTCGTCGTCGCTGCTGCGGGTGCTGCCGTAGGCGTTTTCGCGCCCGCTCGATTGCCTCCTGCTACCGGCTTGGCCGCACTGTTCGCTCGGCTGATGGTGCCTGGTCTTCCCATCTTGGTCGCTGAGGCTGGCGGTCCGGCCGGTGTCTTGGATCGCGGGCCTGGGGCCGGTGCCGACTTGGCTTCGTCGACTTCGATGATATCCAGATATCTTTCGCCGTGCACCAAGAAGTCTCGGCCGTACTCATCCTCCCACCTCTCCAGCTGCTTCCTCAGATCCACCGCAATCTTGGGCAGCTCCTTGGTGATCTTCTTGCGAAGCTTCTCTTCCCGAAGGAGCTTTCCGGGGTCGCGCCTCTCGCCCTTCTGACCGCGCATCATGAGGCGAGAAGCGTCTTGGCTGGAAGCTGCCAGCTCATCACGGTCATGCGTCAACGTCCTGTGCTTGTCCACGAGGGCAAGTATCGGCGCGCGCTGCTCACGAACAGCCTCGAGTCGCGATACCTCCCGCTCATGGGCCTCAAGCAGCGCATCGCTGTAAACGTCAGAGAAGGCTGGAGTGAACTCGAGCATCTCGTCTTCCGACAGGTAAAGGGCATCCCACAGCTCCTGCAGCTTGTACCGCGCATCCTCGACGAAAAGGTGGAGGTTTTGGCGCTTGAGCTCATTCAGACGTGCCAGCTCGTCCTCGAACTCGTTGATTTGGCGAAGCCCGCAACCACGGTTCGCGTTAAGGAAGGACTTGCGTTCGCCGCCGTCGACACCGAGTTTCTCCCAGAGGGCTTCAACTGACGCTCTCAAGTTGATGAGGTGCTTCTCGCGGTTCTTCTTCTCTTCGGCTAGCTTGTCTCGCTTCTGGCGGAGTCTGTTGACGTCCTCTTCGTGCAAGCCCAGCTGTTCGGGCGAGTCGCGGTAGTACTTGACGATGGTGCCGTCGGTCTGCGCCTGGGGTGTGCCGAGCTCGGCCCAAAGTTGTATCATGTGTTCGCAGAGAGCCTTGACGTTGGCCACCCGACGCGTGTACTCTTCGTAGACACGGGTGAATTCGTTGTCGAGCTTGTCTACATATGTGGGAGAAAGGTCAAAGGACGGAGGGACCGACTGGTTCGGTGCCGTTGGCGGTAGGGCGATCTTGACGAAGGTGGGTTCGAGGTGGGAGGAGTAGGATTCGAGGGCTTGGACGAGTTCTGCTGCATGTCAGTAACGTGTATTGCTTGCGGATTGGAGTGACGCACTCTTGACCTGCTCGAAGCGCTCCTTGTGCAACCTGCCGATCTGGATGTGCTTCTCCTTGAGATGCTGCAGGCAGCGAGTAAGCGGGTAGGTGATCTGCAGGTCTTCATCGTCGTGGTCGCGGCGTCGGGAGTCGTCGAGCGAAGCCTCCATTTGGCGGATAGCGGTGATCGTTCGCTGGGCTTCGTCCATCATGTCCTCCTTCTCAGCAGTGACCAGACGGACCTGGTCATGGAGGGCTTTGGAAAGAGCCTCGAAGAGCTGGTGACGCGGTTAGCCATGGACGGTAGAGGTGATTCATGGTGCCCACCTCTGATTCCCTTGATTCACGGTCATGGTTGGGAACGCCAATCTCGTCGAAGAGACCGTGCAGTTGGCCGATGATGGTGCCCACCTGCTGGGCCAGGTAGCTGGTGTCCATGGTAGGAGCCGGGTTGGAGAGCAAGATTTGAGCGAGTGAAGAATTAAAATTTTGGGTGCAGAGAATGAAAATGACAGGAAAGCCGTTTCGTGGCGTCTGTTGTTCACGGAGTGCACCGGGATGCGCTGGTTGAGCGGTTCACTCCCATGCAGCAATTGATGGTCACCGAGACGTCGGTCGAGTGGTGTGCATGTCCTGCGACAGCAAAGGCGAATGTCGAAAGAGGGCTTAAGAGGGCTCGAGGGATATGTCTGAGAGCTCAGTCGCGTCGTGGTGGGTATGTAGTGGTCGAAGGAGAGAAAGGTGGGAAGTGAAGGTGACTGGAATGCGAGATCGCCAGATGGAGGAAGAGCACGTTGAGTGCTGGGATTCGACATGTTTTGGGCCAGTGCTGGAGCCTCCGCGTCTTGGGGGGGTCCGTCGCCAGGGCAACCATTTCAGCCAGTGATCCGCGGATACAAAGTGATCGGGTGGCAGCGGGTGTGCAGGACTTCCAGTGGATGAGCCACTAGAAAGAGGCGCTAGAACAGCAGACCAGGGCGCCTGTTTCAGTGGGAGCTACCCCGCGCTGGCTCCCTCGCCAATCAGCCGTCGTAACTGTCCTCCGTTTCATCCAGGTCCACCCATATTCTGCTGCTCCTCCCCGTCCTTGTCGTACTTGTGTCCAAGAAAACCTGGAAAACCTGGACAATCTGATGGTTGAGATCCATCAGCCCATCATTCCACCTCAACCAAGGAATAACCTGTCACACGTGGACGGGGTTCAGGCCATGCATGGACATTCCATCACAGCTACAGCTGCCTCACGGACCAGAGACTGGTCTTGTTATCAGCCTCCCAACAAGCTTATTTTGGTGAATGTAGTTTCCGTGCTAACAACAACCGGTAGACAAACGTGACAGCCATGGCAGAACTAGCAATGCGACAGGATGCATGCCGTATGTCTTGCATCAGCCTGTGGATGCCCGGATACTTATTACCTGTCTTGTACCAGCCCTGGCGTGGATCGGACGCAGGTCATCAGCCTCGACCGCGCCAGCACCGCTTTTCATCTCGACTATGCAACATTACGCACCCTCCTCGTATCACACAAACAACATCGGCATGAATGGTCGGCGGTCATCGCTCGCGGACGGCTTGTAGCTAATCTTTGGTCATTGTTATATCCTTCTTTCGTTGGTTGTGCTGAGGCTGACTGCGGATCTCTACAACATAATGGCAGGCAATTCCCTCGCAGTACGCTCATGTAGGAAAGGGAATTGTGACAGGGCTCTTATACCCATTCTTACCCACCGACCGTACTCCGAAGATGACATTGTCCTTCGACAGCTCAACTGTCGCCGTTTCGATGTCGCCCACAAACAGGGCATGCGTCCACAGCGGCGCGTCTGTCGGCCGCCAGACAACCTCGTATCCCGCCAGGTTCGTCGAGTTGACCGGGTCCCAGAACAGCTGGCTGTCGTTTGAAAGCCATGTCCCGTTTACTCTGACATTGTTCACTTTGGCGGGTGCGTTCGCCAAAGACCACATGGCTGACAGGTCGACCTTGGCCACGCGTGCAATGTATTCGTAGTCGAGGAACTCTGGCAAGTCGCCGTACTGCACGCCGTCTTCCACCCGGGTGTCTTGGTGTTGGTGGTCAAAATTCTCGTTCGGCTCGGTGAACCGCACCGCCGCGTATCCGGCCTCGAGGAACGGCCGGTGATCGCCTCCCCGCAGGAACCTGTCCAATCGATATATCATCGCAACCCTCATATCCGTGAACTTGTTGGCCGCCACCTCGGTGATGAATCGTCCCAGCTGGCGCGCCGGGGAGTCGTTTTCGCCGCCGATGCTCAAACGCTGCGATGCTTGCGCGGCGGACTCGGTCAGGGGAGGACCCTGGCAGAACAGGCGCACCGTGTTGGGCTCCTTCTCGCCGCGGGAACCAACAGAGCTGCCGACAAGATCGACATTGAGCATACCCTCAACGTTGACGCTCGCATTCTTGAAGGTCTGCGCCATGAATTGGGCACCCAGCAGGCCCTGCTCCTCGCCTGCCACGGCAGCAAAGACTATGGTTGCAGCAGGCTTTCTCTTCGCCAGAACCCGAGCCAGTTCTAGGGCAACTAATACATGTCAGTTTCACCAATTCATGCCAGCAGACGAATACATACCAGCAACACCACTTGCGTCGTCGTTCGCCCCCGGCTGCTCCGCCTCATAGTTCATCACATCCGACACCCTCGTGTCATAGTGTCCCAGCGTCACATACACTCGTCCAGGCTCCTCACTACCTTGGAGTGTGGCTTGCACGTTGCTGATCAGCACAGGAAATGGCACTCGACCGCCCGGCTGCTGCACATATCCCGGCACCTCGACCTTCATCCTCCCAGCTGAGGCGTTGGCGTACCGCCCCAGTTCGGCAGCGATCCAGTCCCGAGCAGCACCAATGCCCCGCTTCGGGTCCGTCTGCGAGGAGAGCGTGTGCCGGGTGCCGAAGGAGATGAGTTTGGCGATGGTGGCTTTGATGCGCTCGGCGGAGACTTCAGCGAGAGCGGCCTGGAGATCGGCATCCGGCTGCTGAGGCTCGAGGACGGAGCCGACGGCGGTGGAGGGAGGCCAGTTGGCGTTGGCGCAGGAGGTATAGACGTCTGCGTTGGCGGCTAGAGGCGGGGGAAACGCTGGAGTGGTGTCATTAAGGGGGAGAGTCACGGCCGCGGCGGCGAAGGCCGCGGGTGCAAGAAAGGAAATGGCCTTCATGGTAGGAAAGAGGGGGGTGCGGGCAAAAGGGTCAAGAAAGGCGTGTTGCCGCAGATACTCGTCTCACAAAACAATCGTCTCAATGGCAGCGTTACTCTACTTGTACGCGGCCATCCCCTTCAGATCTGTCTCCGCCTCGCGACCTCGGAGGCCAGTTTAACCCTGTGAGATCATCATTGCACTCTATCACATCCCTCCTTCTCAGTCGAGCCTAGATGAGAATTCATTGCATCTCCCCCCTCACATCTCTCGCAGTTATCGCAGGTAACGCCATCTCGCAGCCGAATCGCCAGCCATCAATCTCGAGGGATCAGCGCCGTTGGAGGGTCTTGGTCGGACCGGCATGTGCGATTGCCCCGCGCACGCCACCCCGAGACTTTGCTTGACTAGGAAGGTCGGCAGTGCGGACTATTGTGTGATGGCCCCGGTCGCTGGGGATGGGGTGGGATTGATGACGAGGACGAAGAGATGTCTAGTCCGTCATGCCAGGATTGCGGAAATCGGAGCCATTGGGAAACTATCTATCTATCCACGGTGCATTCAGGAAGAGCAGGAAGACCGTGAAGTTGTTAAAGGCTCGAGGAGGGGGAAGAAAGGGGTGGCAGGCAGTTGGCTAAATTACAGATACATTAGGCACTTATTAGCACGGCGGCACCTTGAAACAGTTGCAGTTCAGCTTCTTCTCATGAGATCGATTGTAAAAAGGCTCGTCAAGAGCGCGGCAGCCACAAAACTATGGTGAGAATGATTGCGCGTGCACCAATTTGGCCCATTTTTGCTGCGAACGATGCCTACCTACCTACATAGCGTGAATTGGCAAAAAAGGTTGCTCCGAGGCGGATTCGAACTGCCGTCAATGCAGTATTGTAGTAAGGACCACAATGCATCATCCTAACCAACTAGACGATCGAAGCTGGCTGATCGTTAGCTGGATCAAGAGGATTATGATTGCAAAGCAAGACCGGACCCACATTTGGCTTCCAGCTCAATTTTCGGCAGCCAAACGTACCTTACGATGCAAAAGCCAAAACTTGGCGATGCCAATTTGACCGAGGCGCGGCACGGACCACCAGAGCCGTTGGGGCTCTTGGAGAAGATTACCAGCCATGCAGGGCAGTTTATTAACGGCCTATGAGAGGGACTTGGTGTCAAGACCATCATCACGAACATTCGAAGATATCTCCGTCTCTCAGGTCTAGAAATTCGTTTTCAAATCAGTTTAACCTTAAACTGCACGCTTCGTGGTGACCGATGTTCATCGAGATCGTGCTCAAGCTCAGCTAGCCAACGACGTCATCGTGTCGCGCAGCTGTCTCGAGCGGGCAACACGTCCCGGACCGTCATCACTCATCACCACCACCTTAGTTTGCCCTCAACTACAAATGACCATCATGACGGGCTGAGCATCTTTCCTATCAACAACAACTCTTTCAGCCCCGCAGCATCAGGCATGTCTCGCTGTCACCGCATTTGATCTCCCAACGTCAAGCATCACTTTCCAGGCGCCGCGATCAAGATGATGTCCTGGCTTGGCCTCGGCCGCAAGTCGCGTGAGGATCGCGAACGTGAGCCTCTTCTGCCACGCTATAATGATGACGACACGGCCCTGCAGATGCGTCTTCACGAGAAGCTGCACTCGTATCAGATGCTAAGAGCCATGTCCAAGGGATACATGCCGTCCAACGAGCAGCTCATTACTAACCTCCGCACACTACTGTCCGCCGACATCCTCAATCCCGAGATTCCAGACCTCAGCGACTCTGGCCGCGCCCTGGTCATCCACATGCGTCTATGGCTCAAGCAGTTTATTGAGCTTTTGATTCACAAGAATGATCACGATCAAATTCAGGACTTCATCTGGTACCTGTCCAAGTCACGTTTGTCTGTCGATACATACGACATCAGCGAGCGGGCCTCTCGCATCAAGGCCAAGGCGGATGCCACTGCTGGTCAGTACTCGCGATTGCCCACGAACTAGCACTTGACTGACCAGCTTAGCCTACAAGAGTCTGCAGACAGTCGGCTCCCTCCTCCTCACAAACTCCGACTTCCGCATCTTTCTCTCCGATCTGGGCACCGTCGGCCGTGAGGTCTTCCGCGACACTGCCTTTACACTGGCCGACGTCTCGAAGCAGGTTGGCAAGCAGGTGGCACCATCGAAGGAGGATGAGGAGGCACTCAAACACCCCAAAGGCGACTCTCACAAGCCGCCCTCCAAGGACGAAATCCAGCACGAAGCTGTCGAGGTCTCCTCGGCTGTCGCTGTCGGTGCTGCCAAGGTCGCCAATGAAGCGGGACAGAGTCTAACAGAGCATATTACCGGCGATGAGCAGGAAACCCTGGTGAGCCGCCTAAGGAAGTCTGTTCTGAAACTTCGCGAGACGAGAGACTACTCGGATTCGGTTTCGACCATATCTCTGCTTGTCCGCCGTTACCTCCTAGTCTATTCCCACGCTGTTGCCGATACGGCACAAGCAGCCGAAGAAGATATTGACAAGAACCCTGAAGCCGACAAGGCCTTACACAACTTTTGGCTGTTCCTGTCGTCTCTGGGCGATCGCAAGGAATGGGACGAGGTGGAGCGCACCTTCAATGAGGTTGTTGAGCACGGCCGCAGCGACCCCGAGTTCGACCAGCTCGTTCGCCAGATAGGCAACCTCATTCAAGACCTGCTGACTGACCCCGACTTCTTCGATCACGCAGAGGAGAGATTCAAGGAGCTGCGAGCCAAATCCAGCCAATTGACGTCCGAGTCTTCCATACGTGACGCCCTTGATGCATTCCTAGATCGCTTGCATCGAGCCCTCCATTCGGTCTTTGAGGACGCCGACATCAAGAAACTCATTCACACCTCTCAACGCATCTTCAAGATTTTGTCACCCGCCCACCAATACACCAACGGTGAGCTGGTCACCGACTCGATCAATGTCTTCATCCCGCTGCTCGTCCAGGCCATCCAATATATCCCGATTCCCCGTCTTGAAGTGTCAACGCCGGCCGTTGACCTACTCATTGAGAACCTCATTCTTGAGCCAGGACGCACCGTCAACTCGTCTTCTTTCTTGCCTTTTAAACTCAACGTTTCAACCAAGAACGACGTCGAAATCCGAAAGGCTCGGTTCCGCACCACATCTTCCGTTTCTACCGTCATGAGGATCACGATCTCGGGCCTATCTATCGCAGCCGAACAGCTCGGTTACTGGCTTCGTCTTCACTCGGGTATCCTTCGTCTAGCCGACGCTGGCATCGCGGGTTTCCACCTCGACGAGCGCGGCATCGATGTTGCCATCGACGTCGAGATTGGCAAGGAGCGTCTTGAAAAGGTCCTGGCACTCCGAGCTGTCCGCGTTCGCATCCATCACCTGGACTACGAGCTGACAAAGAGCAAATTCTCATTCCTTGCTTGGATCCTAAAACCATTCGTTCGTCCCATCATCCGCGCGGCCCTCGAAGTACAGATCGCCCAGTCAATCGCTGAGGCATGCCACTTTGCCAACCGCGAGTTCCTCTTTGCGCGCGAGCGACTCCGCGCCACCCGTATCGCCGAGCCGCAAGATGTTTGGACCTTCCTCAAGGCCGTCATGTCGAGACTCGTCCCCGAGGAGGACCCCGATCTCTACACCCGCGTGGGCGTAGCACAGCCAGGCAAGGGAGTTTTCAAGGGTGTGTATGCACCTGGCAGTTTGGTCAAGCTGTGGAACGAAGAGGCGAGCCTTGCGCAAGAGAGAGTATACGAGTACGACCGCGGCGGATGGCGTAACGATATTTTTGATGTCACTACCACGAACGTCTAAGCTCACCGGGGCTTATACGGCAATAAGGGCGGCTTGGCTCGATGATTGGAGTTTGGTGTCTCGGACTCGGCAACAAAATATGACATAACCGGCACGCTGGTCAGGCGTTCGATTTCAATCCTATCCGTTCGGTTTCAGTCCGCTATCACATTGCTTTACCACAGAATTATTCGCCCCCCATGGCAATTCATTCCCTACCCACTATACAGAATACACCCTTTTTGGCGCATATCACATCCTTATCCTATATGACCTTTGCCCCCTATAGCACCAAATCCTGCCCAACTCCACCACAGGTCCAAACACACACCACGCCCACACAGATTGACTCGCCCGCAAATCCCTCACCTCCGATTCTGCCGCCCCTGTGACAAACCGCGCTGCCTGGCCTTCCTCACATCAGCCAGGTCGGTTAGCTCAGTTGGTTAGAGCGTGGTACTAATAATGCCAAGGTCATGAGTTCGACCCTCATACTGACCAAAGATCCATATTCTACCTTGCCCAGGGCTCCCGATGAAGAGGGATTGAAGTTTTTTGCGTCCTCGTAGAACGGCTGGCCTGGTGATGATTGTTGTTATGAGTCAAGCAGCGTGTGTGGGGTCGACGACCGGTAAAGAGCTCCTGGTGTGTATCCAAGTGTAAGGTAAGTAAGTATATGGGGCGCAGGCCGATCAACCACGAATGGAGATGACTTTTTTCCATGGGGACATCTGTCAAGGCAAACTTGGCACACCAAAGAGTTTAAACCTCATCCTGTTCATTATTGACGTCGTAGTCTCGTATGCAAGCCTTCCATTTCCCGAGTACATTCTGCGAGTACCTCCGACATACGCCGTCGTAAAACAAGTGGTATTGCTCATTCGTCAAGCGGACAATCTGAGCTCATCATACATTGCCGCATTATCATCATGCCTTCCTGTGACCATTCCTTCCCTCGCCATGACTCATTATCCCCCACGAAACGCCATTTCCAAATCATAGCCAGATCCGCTTGCTCCTCTCCGCCTCGCGCTTCTGGTCCACCCACTTCTGGTAGGTATTGGGTAACCGCGGATACTGGAGCTCTTCCCACTCTGTGTCTTGCGGAACCAGTGGGAAAGAGTACTTCGCGCGCAATACGGCGTCGACAGTCTCAACACCATCGCCCTCATCATCCTCGCCGGCCCCTGACCCACCAGCGTCAGACTCGGGCAAGTCGACAGCAATGTGATTTTGGAAGGCCTCTTCCTGCAGTGCGGAGAGCACGGCGTCCTTGATGACGTGTATTATGTAGTAGGCTTCAAGAATCCCTGGGGTCAGCTGCGAGACTCTTTCCCCTGATTCTGCCTGTGGCTCCCCACCGCTGCCAGCCTCCTCGACTTCCCGCAATTCTTTGATCCTCGGCACAGGTACTGAATCCTTGGTTTCCGACTCAGTGATTTCCATCGGGGTCGTAGCAACCTCCTCCTCGGTCAGAGGGATTCCCGGCGACAACACGACCGGTGGCGACCTCCCGATAGGGCCCGGCCGCTCCAGTATCTCCCGAAGAGTCTCCTTTGTTTCATCCGTTATGGGCTTTTCAACAACGTTGGCCGCCTCCGGCCCGAGCTTCGAGCTCGGTGCGCCAACCAACACCTGGACAGCATAGTCCCATCGCTCTTGGAGCATGAACATCTTGCCGCGCAGCCACTGATAGGTCCAAAGATTCTGCGGGCGACCTGGGCGAGCCAAAAACTCATGTTGTAGCTGAGCATATGCCGTCAGCGCCCCAGTCTTGTCTCTGTTCATCTCATAGATGTGTGCGAGATACCGAAGAATGTTGCGAATGCGCTTCTCGTTCTCGGAGGATGTTAAATCATTCCGTAGGTTGACAACGGCGTCGCGTGCGATCTCAAGACACTTTCGATACTCATATGAAGCCTCGTCCAGCTGGTTGGAGCACCGGAGACTGTGTGCGAGCTCCAGACGGGAATTGAGGGTAGTCTCTGGTGGCCTTCGATCGCTCGATTCCCTGGAGCACATCTCACGCAAAGTTTCAATGGCATCACCCCAGCGACTCAGTGACTGCAGAGCGTTGGCGTGGTCGGCCATGTTCCTCAGGCTGGCACCGCTACACGGCCCATATTTGAGTGTGTGCCCGTCCAAGATCGGTTGAAATCTCCGGCACATGCGAACAACTTTTTCGTACTGTCCGAGGCGGAGATAGGTCAGTCGAGCGAGCTTCAGAGTCCATTCACCATTGGCGTAGTGAAGAAGATCTGCTGCGAGGTCCATTTTATCGAGCTCGGCACCGGCTTGTTGGTGTAGACTACGCTCAGACAAGCACATGACGATGTTGTAGTCGATGGCTGCCTTCTCTTCCGGTCCAAATGCAGGTCTGAAGTCGTTCCACTTGCGTGCTATTCGGTAGGCGACCTCAGCCTCTTCATACTTGTCTTGGTTGACAAGCATGCTGGCCAGATCTCGCTGCGCTTCAATGGTCATGGGATGGTGTGTGCCCCGCCTCCGTACGAGAGTAGGAACCAGGTTGCGCAGTAATTTCTCGCCCTCGGGCCACGAATGCGTGTAGTAGTATATCTCGCCGAGCTCCCTCATGGAAAGGGTGTCAAAGTCGAGCCAGCGTTGTGTGAGGGAGGCACAAGTGATCACGCGCGACTTGGGCTGGCGTCTCGCTTCCTCAAACATTGTTTCGGCAGTCTGGGCGATCTCTTCAGCTTCCGCCAAGTCGCCCGTCTCGTTTCGTCGGACGAGCGAGTCGCCAAGAAGCAGAATGGCACGCAGGAGGTAGGGCTCCCGATCACGCGATTTTGGCAGAGACCCGAAACATTCATAGGCGATGCGGAGGTGTGCGATGGCCGAAGTCCAGTCGGAAGGGGTCTGGTTACGAAAGCAGTGGCCGAGAGCCAGAGCGACGAGGCCTTCCATGTGAGGCGAGGAAGCGACCTTGGAGGCGATGTTGGTGAGAACGAGGGCGGTGATCCATTTGCTCCTCATCTTGAGCAGCTCAGCAGTGGCCAGGAGTGAGAGGACCGGAGGGGTCTCGACTCCACGCCTCACGGCTTTGGACAGCCTAGAGGTAGGCATCGCGAACTGCTCGTCCTTCTATATTACGGCGCCTCGTAGCGGAGTGGTGCTGCCGGTGCTACTGATGTCGCGTGAGTCAGTTGCCGGCCAGTCTTTTAGCAACCGCCAGCGACGGAGGATCTCGATTAGTGGGGTCCGTTAGGCCTGCACGATGAGAGCCAGCTTTCCACCAGCCGATCGATCATCCAAGACGATGTATCGAGTCTCGTGGTCTGCCGGATGAGGGAATATGGCTTCGGAAGGAATCTGTGTCAGGGCAGGTGGGAGTTGGGTGCTGCGGTCTTCAAGCTTGCTCAACAAAGACAGCCTCGTTGGGGATTATGTTGTAATGGTGTGTTGAAGTTCGGCTGAAGATGTTTGGACGGACGCAAACACGACTTGTCTAGCAGCTGCTGCGATGGTATGCGGGATATGGACGATAGATCCGTTTCTTCCGAGGGAGAATGACATCAGAGCTGTTTGGAGGCCTGAAATGGTTGAGGTTTCTTAGTTCTGGTTGTGCAAAGGTGCTTTGAAGAACGGAGAAGACAGGCAGGAAGGGACGGACGAGGGTGAGAGGACGAGCATTCGACCAATCGCGTGGCCAGGTCAAGCGGCCCCAGCTGCCACCTGCCAGTTCAGCTGCTGCCTCAGGTAAGGTGAAGGTCGGAGTTGCCTGGCAGACGAAACTACAAGGCGCCGTATGATGATCCAGGTTGTATCGCTATGTCATCAGATGGCCTCATTGACGTGATGAAGACGATGCGAGACAACGGGATATGACAGCCACCCCGAGAGATTCCACAGCCAGTGAAGCTGCGTTCCTGCGCACCTTTCTCAACTACCAGTACTGCCTGACGTCTACATGGAGAAAGGTACACTCCAGTGCAGGGGCCACCCCAGTGGAAGAAGCGCTGCTCTGAGCTTGCGGGGCGGAGGATGCACTACGTGCGTACCTACTGGAAGTGGGTCAGCCCTACAGGACATCGACTCGCATCTCTCGGGGTACCTACCTACCTTACCTTTATTAGGCACCAACACCTGACGACTGCTCCGAAGCTAAGGATCCTACGTTTAGGTGATCCTTCCAAAACTCCTTTCATCATCGTCCTGACACCATCTCCGCTTTTCTATCGGCTTTAGGAGCTTTGACATTATTAAGCTGTCGAAGCCATCGTCGGAGCGAAGATGCTCTTGGTCTTGGCGAGATGCTGTCCCTGATATAAAGCCCATCAGTTGACCAGCTCCACAAGCTCGAGCCAATCCGTCCTCGCCGGGATCGCCTGGTTCAGGGTGAGCGGTGTACGCATTTCAACACACCATATCTATCATACTTGTAGTTTCTACTACCTCGGTCACAAACCTTGAGCCATGTCCGTCCTTGTCCTCGGCGCCGGCGAGCTCGGTTCCGCCGTGCTCCAAGCTCTCGCCGATCACCATCTCCGCAAATCCTCCCCAATTGTCGTCCTCCTCCGGCCCGCCACAATTCTATCCTCCAACCCTGTTAGGCTTGAACTCATCTCAAGTCTCTCGACATTGACATTGTCCCTGGTGATAATGTTGCGGATTCTGTAGCCGCTCTCGCCGCCACATTCAGCCGATATCACACAGTCATCTCCTGCACTGGTTTCGCTCTCCCACCAGGCACCCAGCTGAAAATCACTGAGGTGATCCTGCAAGCTTCCGTCCCTCGCTACCTTCCTTGGCAGCTCGGCGTTGACTACGATGTCATCGGCGCCGGCAGCGCGCAGGATATCCTTGACGAGCAGCTTCGCGTCAGAGAGCGCCTCCGCGGGCAGACTGAGGTCGACTGGCTCATCAACTCGACGGGTCTATTCATTAGTTTCCTCTTCGAACCCGCCCTTGGTGTTGTGAACCTCGAGTCTCGAACGGTTCGTGCCCTCGGCAGCTGGGACACAAAAATCACTCTTACGGCAGCCGACGACATCGCCACCATGGTCGCCGAGGTGACTTTCGACCCCCGAGAGCTCAAAAGCCAGGCCGTCTTCATTGCAGGGGACACTTCGACGTACGAACACGCCGCCGAGTTGATTGAGAAGCGGGTCGGGGCCTCTTTCACGCGAGAGGAGTGGACAATGCAGCATCTACAGGCTGAACTGGAGTAGGACCCAGATAACGTCATGAAAAAGTATCGACCCATCTTCGCAGCCGGCAAGGGCGTGGCCTGGCCCAGGAGGAACACATCCAACCATCACCGCATTACCATGCTGGCAGATGTCAAAGCCTACTTACGTCCCAGTCCCTTGTTTGGTTGAAGCGCTCGCTCATGGATCCCCTTCACCGACACCTCTCCGGGAGACGCTGGGGCAGGGTGTCAAGGGAGTGGTTTGGCAATGAGTGAAGGACGAGCAATGAGTCTGTTAGTAGGTAGCTGTAGAGACGTAGAATAATCGATGCCCTCTTTCTCCTTGTCTGGGCCTCTGGCCGCATCTATATATATATAATTCTACTAACGCTCGGCCCCTTAGTCTGCCGGTGACCCCCAGGGTCCCGGCCCCCCTGGCCCGTGGTCGTCCGTGGTCATGACACAGGGAATCCCCCAGCGCAGCAGAACATTGAAACATTAATACTGGGAATTCGCTGGTCGTCATCGACTCAACTACTTGTCTAGGCTTAGAACGTTCTGTGCATTAGAGTCGAGTGTTCATACACTGATCACAGAATTCAAGAAGCGGAAGCCAGAGCTTCAATCTTGTCATCGCCGCTTCGAGTTATCTTGGGACTATCTAAGACGGCCTTTATGCGACAATCTCCTTCTGAAATTCGTTGTTTCAATAGCAATGAGCACTCCCCTGGCGAACACTGTTCTGTCTATCTCCCCTGTTGAGCTCATACTTCGGTCCCTGTCTCTTCTTCGAGACTCGGCACAAGGCCAAGCACTCAATGAAAAATGCCGGGCTCGGACGCTTCCTGGAGGCAGTGTAATACCAGGAGCACCCTCGGGTTCACAAGAATAGTCCTCGTGGATTGCCGCGAGGACGACGTTGGCCAGAAGACGAGCCGTAACTCCACGACAACCCCTTGGGCTGCAAGACCCCTCCCTTCGTGAAGAGAGAAAAGCAGACACCAAGCGATCCTACTGAAAAGTTCAGCAGCCTCGCAAGGAGGCCAAGGGACCCTGCACTGAAGATGAAAAGAAGAAAAAAGGAAAAGAGATGTCAAGGGCTTGGGTTGGCAATGAGTGAAGGACAAGCAACTGGTCTGTTGGTAGGTAGCTGTAGAGACGTAGAATAATCGATGCCCTCCTTCTCTCTGTCTCGGCCCTTGGCCGCCTATATATACATGATTCCGCCAGCGCTCGGCCCCCCGATCCACTGGTGGCCTCCAGGGGCCCGGCTGCTTGGGTCCGTGGTCCTGACAAGAGACGAGACAAGGAGGGTGGGAGCTCAGTTTTATAGGCGCACCACAGACAGAAGGTATGGCAGGTGGATCATCATGTGCCCCTGACGTGAATGAAAGCCTCCTTTTGGCGGGAGTTGCGTATGTCGCGAGGAAGGAATTAGCCATGTTCAACATCTCAGATTAGGAGCATCAGTCGGCAGGTAACATCCGTCTGAAGGGAATATTTGTAGTGTACTTGCCTCGCCTTGCAGCAGGCTTTCCCTCCAAGTAGCCTAATACAAGGCAGGTAGGGGTGGATTCATGCTATCCACTCCTTCCTAATCATGACAAACCCTGAGGAACTTGCCTCATGCCAGAAAGGACGCCCCAGCCAAGCAGCCGAACATGAAGACCGTAGTGTCATAGGCATGGTCTTTCCTGGCCATGACAGCCCGGCAAAACAAGACTGCGATGCATTTATGCCATAAGCATCGTACCTGGCCTAATGTTCCTGTCAAGCAGTATTGCACCCCGATTAAATAAGTTAAATACAGCGTTCGTATTTAACTATTTAGCTCGCTAAAATCGACGTATTTATTTATTTAACTCTATTTACAAATATTTAACTGCTCGTCTTCTAGCGTCCTATAGGTAGGCTATAGGAACTGCTTTCGTATTGCTATTATATAGACGGCCTTCGGCTATTAATATAGGTCTTTCGTAAAAGCTACTCTATAGAGCTAGATATAAGTAGATCTCGGCCGATCCTAGTAGCCTAGTTAATAGCTGCGCTCTTCTCACGCTAAACAATTCATAGAGTGCAATTAACTTAGCCTTACTACTAACTAGTATAAACAGACTCGGTCTTTAAGTATCTAGTCGCGGGGTATAGGTCGTTATTAGGCGAAGTCGGTTAGAGACTATGAGGTCGGTATTATTCTCGTAGGAACTTAGCCCTAGCTATAATATAGGACTACGGGGCTTTATTTTAAGTTACTATTAAAAGAGGATAGAGGGCGAGACAAACTTACTAGTATTAGGGCTAGTAATATATATCTGATTTCTACCTGGATATAGGTCGACGTCCTGGATGCAGGCCCTCGGGGGAGGAATATGCGAGGGCTAGGTTTTAGTTATTTCCCGACTACTATATAAGATATTACTATACCCTGAGAAGGTATTATGCCCGGGATTACTTTCTAGCGTACGCTAGAAATACTTTATTATAAAGACTTACCGTTTAGTCTAGTCAGAATGCTACCTATACTATAAGCGCAGGTCGCTTAAAAAGCGAGTTTCCGGTCTAGATAATACTCTAGACCGTTTCATTTACTCTAAGCAATTCTATAGCGCTATTAAGAGCTTTTCGAGGGCCTTCCTGCGTCCGATACGAAGCATCCTACTGACTTACTATTACTATCGTTAAAATACCTACGATATAGACGATAATAACTCGGACCGTAAACCTAGTTTAACGAGCTCGTTAGTTGAGCTCCCAGGCGACGAGGCGTTCGTATATAAAGAATAGTGCCTAGGGAGGTTTGAAAAGGAGGTGGAAATCATTCGACGTTAATTTGAAATGCTAGATACAGGTAAGGTAGAGCTAGCGGATACGTTTCGGCCGTATTAATATACGGATGCTTAGTTCTATAGACCTTTTACGTGCCCTAGCTTACTAGACCCTCCGACCGTAAGACTCGGGACGAAGCTAAGTCGGGCAATGCGTTAGGAATATTAAAATATTATATAATAGTATATATTTAACCTATATACGAGCTATTTATCTTCTATATTATACTTTATAGTATCTAAGCCTAGAAATATAGCCTTACGCTTAGGTATAATATTAGCGTTATACTTATACTTCGTCTCTGAGGTAGCTTCGACTCCGAGGTAGCTTAACCCGCCGAATAAGAGATATAAAGCGCTATACTATTAAGTAAGTTCTAGATATAGGGTATATCCGTATAAGCTAAGGAGCGTAAGTAGAGGCTAAGAGTAAGGTCTTTTCATACGCTAACTTCTAGCGTCCGTATTTCGGACTTAATCGAGGCCTAAGTTTTAGGACTAATATCTAGGGCTTTAACTAAGGTTATAACTATCTATAATCTTTATCTCGCTAGTATTATATCTATTATTCTAAAAAATATTTATTTACTTTCCTTACTAGCTCTATATTACTATTATTTAAGATAGCGGTAGCGTCCTATATACTTATCTTACTATTAGCGTTAATCGGATTATCTAGCTACTACTAAAATATAGTCTATTTCCCGAATTAGTAAATTAAATCCAGCGTTAAGGATATAATCGAGTGCTAATATAGTATTAGGGCAATCTACGGGCGAGACTACTATCCCTAGGACCTTCCTATAAGCAGGGTCTCGTATATTCTCTACGCTTTCTTAGATTTACGACTATTAGGGGAGGTATAGGTTTAATTATATATCTTAAGGGATAAACTACTATATTAAACGCTTCTCAGCTATTTAGTAGATACCTACGCCGACTTAGAGAAGCATTATCCGACCGATTATAGGTTACTATCTAGTATCGTAATATAACGCTAACGGCTTAATAGCCTAGAATAATAGTAGGGATAATGCCTATAGTTATATTAAGTAGCTCTTCGTCCTAAAAAGATCTAATTACTATATAAAAACTATACTAAGTATTAGCGGATAGACCTAATCTACGAATTTCCCCGTCGCCGCAAGCACTAATACTGGCAGACGAACGATTACTTAGTCCTCTATAGCTCTTATAAAAGACTAGGGGTTCGATAGTATTAATATTAATTAGGAATACCTAGCAGACGAAAGAGAGGCAGAAAACTTTACTCTCCTATTAGTAGCGGTACGGGATAAGCTTAATACTTATCGGTTATAGTACTCCCTAGGCTACTACTCTCTCTTAACGATCGCGTCGCCCGCTAGATAGGTCTATTATAAGAAGCTAGACCTTAAGAAGATTTCCGGTATTATAGATACCTTTAATCTAATAGCCTACGATTATTCCGGCTTATAGGACTCCTACGCCGCTTATTAGGCGAATCTCTACGCGAACACAGCGAATAGTACGGCGACTCCGTTCTCTATAGAAGCTACTATTAAGGCCTACCTAGAAGCTAGAGTCCCCGCTTCCCAGATAGCCCTTAGTATGCCCCTATATAGCCGCACCTTCCAGAATACGGACGGACTAGGGAAGCTATTCTCCGGGATAGGCGGGGGTTCGTAGAAAAACGGCATATAGGACTATAAGGCTCTCCCTCGTCCTAGGGCTATAATTATATATAATAACGTAGCTATAGTATCGTTTAGTTACGACGATTAGAGTAGAGAACTTATCTCCTACGATACTCCGAGCTTAGTAAGGAGAAAGATCTCCTACCTAAAGGATAAAGGACTAGCGGGATCTATATTCTAGGAGGCTAGCGGCAATAGAACGGATAAGGATAGCCTAATCTCTATAAGTTTTAAGCTTTTAGGACCTTTCGATATAGGACTTAGCCTAAATTAGCTTAAGTATCCTAATAGCCGATACGAAAATATTAGAGCAGGGATAAAGTAAGCTTAGCCTCTAATAGGGGCTAGGTAACTTAGTAGGATATTTCTAGGGACTACGGGTAAAACTATAAGGACCTACTTCGGGACTATTATTTTAGTATTAGTTTATATAAAGGCTACTCCTCCCTAGTACTTCCTATTACTATTACTATACTACTTTAACGTCTCTTTTAATAGCTTAATCTTCTTAGATTTTCTGCTTTATCTTTATATCCGTCTTCGGTTTAGTCTATAGGGGATCGGGGATTTCTATACCGTCTACGCAGAACTCTACTATTTCTACCTAGTACACGCAGTCGGCACGGGTCGAAGCAGCTGCGATGCCTACGAGTCTAGTATAGTCGAGTTAGTCAGGAAGTTCCAATATAAGGCGCATTACCTCTTATATATATATAGTATCTACGGAAACTTCGGCTTTTCCGGTATTATTTCAGTAGTTAACGCAGCCTTATAATACTATATAACGCACTACTACGTCGGTTACGCTAATTAATCGACAATCTCTTACGAAAAGGCCCCTATTTACTAACTCGACTCATAGCTCGAATAGTATTATAGAGACTAGCTATATTCCTTTACCTACTATAGGGATTATTATAAGCGAGGCAGTGCTAGGGAAGCCTCTATCGTTAATTCTACCGTTAACTTTACTACTATTAATATAAGGCTACTATAAGATATTACTACTTCCGTAAGCAGTTTTACTAGTTATACGATATTCTCGATATTATCTTAAGGGACTTTATACTACCGTCTAACTCGTATAGGAACTCATCAGCGTCGTAATAATAAAGCATAAATGCATAGAAGTAAATAAAGCATAGCAGTTACGTAGTAATAGACGCTATAACCGACCTCTGCCCGATATCTAAGTACTCTTATATTCCGTTCTCTCGGCTACTCTATAATATATAGGCTTACCTAACGGCGTCTATTAGGCCTATAGACAGTGCTATAGGATAATATACTCGGAGGGTAGCGGTATATAGTAGTATATACTATAATATAAACACATATATAGTACTAGTAAATAAATAGACTTAATTTAGGGTTAAATATTTAATAGGACCTTACTTAAGACCTCGAATAGGAGCCTATATTAAAACCCTAAACTAGGACCTAAACTAGGACCTTAGATAATATCCGAGTCAGGGCTTAACCTCGGAACCGATTAACGCCCTGGCTTAAGACTAGTCTAGTACTTCTATCTAATATTAAAGAATTAAAGGGTTAATAGATAAGGCATTATAGCACTCCTTAAACTGCAAAGGCTATAATATATATAATTCACGTTCCTATTATATTAACCCTGGAAGTTAATACGAAGGCAGTCTACCTCTTCCTCTATTAGCCTATCGATATAGCTATAGTCTCGTACCTAGTAAGTATTACATCAGAAGTAGTAGTTTATAGCTCTTTATAGGTAACTTCCTCGGTTCTATTTCGTACTCGCTATCGCGGGCATACTCGAGATTCTAAAGTTTCTCGAGTTTTAAATTTAGAAAGTCGACTACTACCGCTTAAGAGTTTCATTTTATATCTAAGCGTAATACCTAAGATCACGACCCCTATCCTGATATCGATACTCGTCTACCTAGCCAGACTCAAACAGCGCTTATAGCTTTGTAAAGGGTCGCCGGCCACTTACTACCGGATCTTTCTAGTCGCTTTAATCCTTAGCGCAAAGTACTACGATAATACACCCTATATAAACAAGGCATAGGCTTATCTTAGCTAGATAGCGACTCGGTAGTATATATTTAGGCTAAGCTGCGACGGTATTAACTAGATAGAAAGGCAAATTCTATTCCTACTTAAATAGGACCTAAGCGTTTCCGAAACGGATCTTTATATCGAACTAGAGCCGTTCCTGCTTCCAGAAGTAGGCTTAGAGGAATTTATATATAAAAGCTAAAGATAGAAGAGACTTAAGCTTTATTAACGATAGATATCTCGCCTCCTAAAGCAACTATAAGACTATATAGAAATAGTCGTCGCTAGGCTCTAGCGTTAGAATATTACAAACTTATATGAAAACCTATAGTCTACGGTATCTATACTGAAATAACTTAGTATCCCGCTCGTTTATAAGAAAGCCTTTCTGCCCTACTATTATAACTAGTTAAACTACTACTTAACTCGCACGCGCCCCGCGTTAAGTAAGCCTACTAGCTCGTTAAACGTAGCCTTAGAAATATCGATATCTTCTATAGCGCACCCTATATACTTATTACGTATAGTAGCTATAGTTATCCTATTCCCTATACGAACTATTATTATCCGGCCGTAGAACGGATTATTATTAGATTGCTCCCCTATTTTAAGATACGATAGCGTAATAATATTATCGGTATAGTCTTTACTACTATCGTTTCTATAGGACCCTAGACCGAGGTTATAGTATATTATATCGCCCTCGGTATAAGTCGTTAGTAATAGAGGGTAGAGATCTATTAATGCATAGACTGTACTCGTCTTAGGGGAATACTCGGCGTCGTTTTGAGATCTCTTAATAATCCCTATTAGTATAGTAGTCCCTCGGACCGGAGATAAAGCGCTTAGCATTATCCACGATATAACGATTAGACGCAGTATTTTATACGGACCGTAGCCTAATATTTAGACGTATAGAAACTAAAGAGGTTAGGGGAGAAAACCGGGAGGCGGAAGTATCTACCCTTAAGTATATAGTAGTAAGGCAGGGCTCTATTTTAGGCTAAAGCTATCAGTATAAGTCTAATCTCTAGGGCTTATGCCTAGAAGTTATAAATAGGGTACGATAATAATACTAAACCTTATAAATCGTAGGCTATCTAGTATATACTATACTATATATAGGTCGGCAGCCTTTACGTCCTATATAGTATAACTTAAAATAAGTGCCCTAGCTGCTCCCGCCCGATATACTCGCTATATAGTAATATCTATTAAGTCTAACTAGATTATAATACGATATAATATCCTCGCTACCGTCTACGCTTAGATTACTCTCGCTAGGTTTATTATCCTCCCAAATACCTTTACTTCTATCGAAAAGTCCGAAAGCCTTAGAAAATACTAGGGAGGCAAGGCACTCTAGAATACGATCCGGAATATTTAACTCTTACCTCTCGCTAGTATTCTTTATAGGCTTAGCGTACTAGGGTCGTATTAGCTTTAGTAGAAGTAGTAGAAGAATAACGTCTAGCTAATTGCGTATATATTTATATAAGTAAGCTATAGCAGGTATAGCAAACCGTAGTTAATATATATTATAAGACTAGAAGTCTCCTATTTACTTATTACACTATTCTCTATCGTTATAAGTATAACTATAAGCTAGGATAGTAAGCTTTCGGTTACGGCTAAAGTATCTATTAGTGTTATATCGGCTATGAGTAGTATTCTAATTACCTTAACTATCGTCTATACGAAGCTCTTAGATAGTATTATTATACCTTACGATAAATAAGTAGTACGGCAGTAATTACGCGGAGGAGATTATTACTAGTATTCCTTACCGAATAAGTAGAAAGTACGGTCCTAGTTAGGATGCTTTATATATAACCGGTAATAGCGTTATTAATATAATTTAGATATAGTCCTAAATAGTAGGATTTTAAGAGGAGGGGATGCATCTATAGAGAATAATATAGTATAACTAGTCTATATAGCGTTAATAACTTATATCTAGACTATTCTTTTAACTGCTTCCTTAATAATTAAGATATTCTTAAAGACCTGAATAGCGACTAGCTATCCGCCTTACGTATAGGTTAAGCCGCTCGCGTCTATATATATTTCCCCTACTTAAGTAAGACGCCCAGACTCGACTAGCCTACCGTCTTTAATTATAAAAAAGGCGTATCGTTCGAGATTATTAAGGCTATATAGCTTAGGTAGCTGGGCCCTAAGCTACTTAGTAGCTTCCGTACTACCTTAGCTTAGTAGTAATAAAATAAATTCGGTTAGCTAGATAGGTTTACTACTATAGATAGTAGAAGCCCGTCTAATATACTAAAATAAATCGGCTATATTCTCTAGGAATAAGTATTAGTAAATTATATAAAAGTCGTATATATAACCCTTCTCTTTATAAATATCTACCTAGGCTTAAAGCTATCTAAGGCCTTCGCCTTCGATATTACTATTCGAGACCGCTAGTACGCCGATTCTAACCCGAGTAGAAAGAGGATTCATATACTTAACGTACGCTTTAGTAGCTTCTATAGTAGTTATATTATATTAGGAAGTAATATCGCATTCGTTAAAGCTTAGGACGTAGGTAGACCCCTTCGTAATTATATCCTCGACGTTCGCCTTCTATCGGATAGTATAGTCTTCTATTAGGCTCTATAGTATTAGGATATATTTAAGGCCCTTTTAGTAAGCCCGTTATCTCGCGAGTCCTAGTTATAGGCCTAGCTATAGAACGCACACGTATTCCTATTAGTAAAAAAAGTATCGACGAGCCCGGCAGCGTTATAGGCGAGACCGCGTTTACCTCGGATCTCTATACGAATATCGGAGTCGCTAGAGGCCTTATACGACTAGCTCCTACCTATATAGCTAGGTACGTATAGGCTTATAGGCGAAGATAGCGTGCTTTATATTAAGGTATATAAAGTAAGTATCTAATAAAGTATAAAGTATAGGAAAGCGTCTATTTAATACGAGTAAATAATTATAGAGGGCCGGCTAGCCTTAATTAATCCTAGCGTCCCCGGTCTAGGAGTTTATAGTAAGGTTTTATATACTTACTTTAGACTAGACTTAAGTAGTTTATTATTCTCTAAGGGTAATTTCCCTAATAATACTATAAATAGGTCCTAATTATAGTTTATAGTTTATAGCTTATAGTTCCCGTACGCTTTACTACCTATATGACGGGAGACTATTATTTAGCCCGCCTCCTCTTCCTTCCCTTCGCTTTATTACCTATACTTTCTATAATACTATAACCCTTCTCGTCCAGGACCCGTTCCTTTCTCCTATTAATACGCTAATTATAAGACGAATCGTCGTACTCCGGCCTAAAATCCACTAACCGTATTATTAAATACTAATTTTCGGCTCGAAGCTTGCGAAGTTACTACTCTAGAGCCCTATTCTAACTAATAAGCTCGGTAGGCGTACTGCCTGCCTCGCCCTCGAATAGGCCGCTAGTAATATCTAAGGCTTTAGCGTACTCGGCCTCGAGAGTATTAAATTATAATTTAAGTAACTTATATTCGACCTTATTAGCTACTAGCTATTTAGTCTTTATACCTATCTCCTCTAAAGCGGACTTAAGTTCGGTAATACGCTGTTTTTTTATTACTAAGACCGCCTCGATAGCTTCGTTAACTAATTTATACTCTACTAACTCCCGCTCTAGGCTCTCTATCTAAAAGTAGAGCGCCCGTAACTAAATAATCTCGCGATTCTAAAGCTCGATAGTCGCCCGAAGCTCGCGCGACGCTATATCGGTAGTCTAGCTATCCGCTACCTACTCCTTTAGTTTAGCCTTTATATTTTTAAGGTCTTTAAAGGCCTTCTAGAGATTATAAACCCTCTTCTAAGCCTCTTTCTATAGCTTACTATAGCTACTCGACTAGCGAGCGTTTAGGCTATTATATTATTATTATAGAACGTAGGACTGCTCTAGGTTCCCTCTCTAAGCGATCTTGCAATAATTTTCTAGCGTCTTACGTACCTTTTCGAAGTACTAGATAAACGACTAGAGATCGTAATCGAGCCGTCCCGCTAGGTTATAGGTATAAGGGCCGCCGTTATTCGAGAAATACTAAGATATTAGCTAAAAGTCTATAAAGCCGAGGATAAGAATACTTACTACGTTTACGTAGCGGGTCTCCGTAGCGGCTTAGTCTCGTAGTACTATTATAGCGGAATAGCTTACCGATAGTTAAGTAGATTAGGCTTATATTATTATAAAGAGGATAGATTAAGGGCGTTAATCTATTCTCTAGGCTTTAAATAGCCTAATACGTATAATCGTCCGGTTTATATCGAAAATAACGAGTTATAAGTATATTAGACTTCCGTAGGACTTAGGCCTAATTCTCGGCCCTAGGCCTCGGGTAATAGAACCTAAGTCTCTTCCTTCTAAATAGGAACTAGCGGGTTTATACGGACAGGGACGGAAATACGTCCCTACTACTAGTATAAAGTCGCTCTATATTAGATATACGACTTCGCGGAACGCTTATTTACCTTATCGCTAAACTATAGATACTATCGCTTAGTACTCCCTAGTAATTAGAGGGCCTCTAGCTACTTCTATCGTAGTAAACTTAGCCTCGTTAGCCTTTTATATTATAAGATACCTTACTTAGCGCGACCTCCTATATTATCTCTCTTTAAAATAAATCTCCTAGAGCTTACGCCCCTTAAAGGGAATTACCTAGCTCCGTCTTATTATAGTAACCGTCTTTATCTCCGCTAATATTATAGCCCTGAGCTACGGGGTAAACGATACCCTAGGCTTTATCCGCCGGTCGGGTGTCTTATCCGTAATTAATATAGCGCCGCTCTTTCTAGGAACCTAGATAAACCTGATTGCGAGTAGCTATAGCTTAAGCCTATATATATTTATCGTAATATACTATTAGCTAGGGATTATAGCTATCCTCTAAGGCCTTACTTACGCCGTTATAGCTCTATTAACCGAGACGCTTAACTATATTAGGAAACTTAGCGATAAGTCGGGTATTATAGTAAGTATAACTAAATTAATAGGACTACGGCTATACTAAAACGTGCCTGCAGATTGCGAGCGTAATAGTCGCTATCCCCCTAACTAGTATCCTTCGACGACGAGCATATAAGATATTCCTTACTATCTACTTCGCCCTAGCTATATGCGCCGGAGTCTTTATCTATCTATATAACCCGTCTTCTAGCGTTTTAGAGTCGCCTAAAAAGTACGTAGTAGTAGCTGCCGGCTGCCTAGGTCTTATATAGATCCTACGGCTTAGCCTAATAGTCTACCGTAATGCTCGGCTCGGCTCGCCGTCTAGTCGGGTTACTATCCGCACTATTACTTTCGAGCTTAGAGAAATAAGTATACCGCTAGAGGATACCGTTTATATCTATATCTAATTATCGAGGCTATAGAACGTACGAGCCGGCTAGTACGTCTACCTTACTATTCCGGGGGCTAGTCGCATAGCCTTCTTTTAGTCTTATCTATTCTATATCGCGTAATAGTATCGAGTTAACCACGACGATTATATTATTCTTATTACGTAGAAATAGAGGGGGTTTATAGAATATATCTTCCGTACTAAAGATAATAAGCTCAATAATAACTTCCGCTTAAGAGCCCTAATAGACGGGCCGTACGGAAAAGAGATAAACCTAGACTCCTACGATAATATACTCCTCTTCGCGACCGGTATAGGAATCGTCGGCTAGCTATTATACGTAGTATAGCTCCTTAGGAGCTATTACAACTATAGTATAAAGACGAAAAGGGTTATATTATTCTAGTAAGTAGATGCTGAAAGTACGTATAACTATTTATCCTATACTATAAGGATATAACTAAGGGTCTGAATCGGGTTCACGGAGAGTCGGTCCGCCGAGCGTACGCAGGTAGGTTGGATATTATTCGTAGACTTAAACTTGCTAAGTTCACTCTTATGATCTTTGCCTTCTGGATTCGAGAGTACTTGAATCTTGGCTTAGTCAGCGCCCAGCTCTCGCCGACTGCTCGCCGAGGTATAGCCGGGGATCTTCCGGCTTCTAGATGCTCCTTCTTATAACTATTCCCCTTCCCTAAATCGTTAGTCCCTAACGATATAATAGTCCCTTAGTTTCGGGCCTATTGGGAGTCTGTTTCCATTGTTTCCTATTATTAGTTGCGTCCCTGAAATTCTGCTTCCTTTTGCTATTCGGTCGGCGCTTGGTTTGCGATATTCAAGGCGTTGTTTTCCTCCTTCGTTTTCCTGCGTCCCCTCCTATTGACAATAGTCCCCTATTATTCCAGGTCGGGCAGTTGCCGAGGGTTGGCGGTTGCCTCGTCGGCAGCCGTTGAATTATTGGCAGTTGAATTAGTAGCCATTGAATCATTGGGATAGGTCGTCGCCGTTGTCGTTCTTACCGCCTCTGGCCTCTTCTACTAGTTCTATAAATAGAGGTCCTCTTCCTCTCTTCTAGTAGTTAGTTTCTTCCTCTAATAATAACAACCAATAACTGCTCGCAGAGTCTTCGGCCTCTGCTTTTCAATCAATCTTCTTCAGTTCTTCTATTCCCTCTCAACTAACATGTCCGTCATCCCTACGGTTACTCGCCTATTTAAAGGCTTCCGCTATAATAAGGCACGTGGCTGGGGTCGCTATCAGAGCGGCACTCCTTGTATCACTTGCCTGACTCAGCTTCACGCTAATCCCGACGTTATTTGCGTCTGCGATGAGAAGAGCCCCAATAAGTATACTATATATCACTTCAAGAAGGCTAAGTATACCGCTATGAGTTCGCCTTTCCTTCGCCTTGCTTTTCCCTTTCTAACTTCCTCCTTCTAGATTCCCTAAGCCGTCCTTAGAGCGGCTCAGACGTACTAGCTTTAGGTTAAGACTTTTACGCGCACTCAGCGACGCGATCCGAATACTCTACGCCCTATCGCTCGTTTCCGTTTCCTTTATTATCTTTTGGCTTTCAGCCATTCTTAGAACGGTCTCTTCAGCTAGATGCTCGATCCTAGCGGCGTTAGAGCGCTCTCTGGTAATGCGCTCGCCTAGCGTCTAGCTCAGCTCTAGATTAAGGAGGCTGCCTGCAATCGCGAGTAGGCTATAACGGCTTACGAGCTTAATATGAGTTTTGCTTCCCCTTCCTTCCTTTCGTATACCGTTCGCTGACTTTTCGTTAGCGTCGCTATAGTAGCGATTATTCTCCCTCGGCTTCTTCTATCGGCCGTTACTGCGAGGTTGCCCAGCCTTAATACCTTCGCGACCTTCGCCGAGCTAACGCCGTGCTCACGCTCCTGTCCGACCTTAGTAGCGTCGTTTCGACTCCCGTAGACGGTAAGGGGGGTCGTTTAGACTTCCCCTATATAAGTAGCGACTTTTAGGAGGTTACTAACCCCTTAGTACGTTCCAATAATACTGCGCCTATTAACTATGAGCAGTACGTGGGCATGCCGACTATGCGCTGCCCCGGCTAAGCTACTATAGTTATAGGTAGTCGCCCTAGTAGTTCTCTTAGGTCTGGAAATAGTTCGGTTGCCGAGGAGGATAGCGAAGGCTCGCCTATCGGTGTTTACGTCTTTAGTAGTAACTTTCAGGCGTCTGGCAGTATCGGTAGTACTAGCGGGTTTAGTGGTTTCGACGACTAGTCGGTAATAGTTCGGGTAGTGATCTTCCCCCCTTCGGTAGTCTTATATTCGAGATACGATTAATTATCCTATTTTGCATGCTTTCTTTTTGGCTATTGTATGTACCTGGCGAGCAGTGCGCGACTGTTCTATAGGTAAGGCTCTAGTTCCCAGGTATTATATTCTACTGGCTAGCCTTTCTATTTAACTATAAAGAAGGTTTAGTCCCTATCCTTCTTATAGGCGACGATGTCTTCGACCTCCTACTCTTCTTAGTCTTCCTCTAATTCTAGTAGCGTGTCGGCGATGTCTTTGCGCCCTGTCTACGGTTCTAAGAGGGATACCGAAAAGACGTCGTGCATTATAGAGTACTTTTCAGGGAGCTATACCCTATAGGCATTCTGCCTAATGCGCTCGACGACTAGTACGCGAATGTATCGCGGGGCTAGTTTCCGTTATCCTGCTTTAAACTTAAAGTTCCTCGTAGAGAGTCCTACGCAGTCGCCGATAGCAAGCTATAGCGGTTAGTGCCGCTTATTATAGTACTTAGCCTAGCTATCTTTAGCGTATTACTAGGTTTCTGCTATACGTCGCCTAGTCTCGGTAACTTTCGCTAAGCGTTCGCGGACACCTTCGATGATATTCCTCGTTATTAACGGTACGAATTCGATTACTCGAGGGTAGTATCCTATAAGTGCCTCAAATAGCGATACTCCAATAGTCGCGTTTCTAGCATTATTATAGGCGAACTCTACTTCTAGGAGTTATACTGCCCACGCATTCGGCTTGTACCCGCAGACCTTTCGGAGGTAGGATTCCAGTTCTTAGTTAACCCTCTCTGTCTGCCCATCCGTCTATAGATACTAAGCCGTCGACATTCGACGCTTAATCTGCATTTCCTTATAGAAGTCTGCCTAGAATTAGCTCGTAATAAGCTTATCCCTGTCGCTTAGGATCCCCTCTAGGGTCCCAAACCTGCACTCTATCCTATCATACAGAATAGCAGCTAACTCTGCGGCATTCAGCCGCCGAGTAGTCGGGATAAACTAGCTTATCTTAGTTATACGGTCTACGATAACTAAGATCGCATCGTAGATACGCCTATCGTTCGTCGTACTCTCGGGCAGTCCCGTAACGAAGTCTAAACTAATCTCTTAGAATAGGTGAGATAGTAACGGTAGTAGTTGCAAAAGTCCATATAGCTTATACCTCGGGATTCTAGAGCCCTAGCATACCGGACACTCGGCGATATACGCGCGGACGTCTTCCGTCAGATATCTCTAGTGAAACTTTCGCGTTATTAATTCTGCCGTGCGGTTGGCGCCTAAGTAGCCAACTCGCGGATCATCGTAGTATATTCGCAGTAGTTCCTCTCGCAGGGAAGCTTCCTCGGGAATTATAAGTCTCTTTCGATACTATAATGTCCTATTATTATCTAGGCTATAACCCGCCTTTAACCCGGCTTTTAATCGCAGAGCTTTCGCAATATCCCGATAGAGGTCGTTAGAGGCCTGCAGTCCTCTTACTATATATTCTAGGTCTTCGCTTAGCCGCATCAATAATGCCGTTTCGCCCGCTATGAGTTCTCTTATAATAGGGCGTAGGATAAATTAGTCCGGAATTCCAATTTCCCCAGCTACGCTCGAGTCCTCAGAGCCCTCGGGCTCTCCTCGGCTAGCATCCGCGCTCTCCCTGCTCCTTCTTAGATAGCTAGGTGCATCGGCGGCAGTCTTATACTATAGACTACTCGTCCTATAGTTAGCCCTTATACTAGGTACGTTACTACCCGAGATAGAGGTGTCTCGGTAACTATAGCTCTTCGAGCTCTCGGCCTGTCTCTTCTAGAGACGTGTCTTTACCGCGTGCACGTATGCTTCGCCGGCTACTCCGCGAGCGCTCAGCTTCGCGATCCTTACTTAGAGGTCTTCCGGTAGCTTATTAACTAGACTTAGCTTCTTTGCTAATATAGGCAGGACGTTATCTATATTGGGGTCGCCCTCTATATAATCTAGTCTCCTAGAGAGTCCGTCTGCGGGGTTAGTAGCCCCTAGCCTATATTAAATCTTAAAGTCGAATACGGTAAGTCTATACACCTATCTAGCGAGGCGTCCGCGAACGTCCCGCGCTAGTACTTGCATGACTTTCTTCAATGCCTAGTAGTCTGTCAGTACTACGAGCTTTTACTAGAGTCCGCCTACGTAGTAGCTCTAGTACTCCAGGCTCTCGACGATAGCAAGTAACTCTTACTATCCTATACCCTATCGCGTTTCTGCGTTGTCTAATTTACGCGACTAGTAGGCGACGGGATACTAGCTCGTGCCGTGCTTCTATAAGTAAATCCCGGAGATAGCTTTTACCGATACATCCGTTTTAATCCTCGTATCGAGGCGTATATTATAATAGCGTAATATAGTCGCCGACTAGAAGGCGAGCTTAAGCTCTTTTAATGCCTAATCCATTTCCTCCCCCCAGGTAAAGTCTCCCGACTTTATACCTTTCTAGCTCCCTTTTAGCGCTACTATTAGGGGCCTTGCGAGATAGGAATATTTAGGGATAAACTTTCTATAGAAGTTTATAAATCCTAGGAATACTTAGATATCCTTGAATATCTTGGGCGTAGGCTATTCGGCGATGGCTCGTACGCGCTCAGCGTCCATCCTAACGCCTTCGTTACTTATAATAAAGCCTAGGAACTTAGTTTCCTTTTTATAGAACTCGCACTTAGAGAGTTTCGCAAATAGCTCGGTATCCTTTAGCCGCTATAATACGCGTTTTAATAACGCTATATATTCCTCGCGTGTCCTTAAGTAGATAAGGATGTTATCTAGGTAGATAATATATTCCGTGTCGAGGAGGTCGGTAAGCGCTCGGTAAATATACGCTTAGAATGTGGCTAGTGTATTAGTTAGCCCGAATAGTATGACTGTGTACTCGAAGTGTCCGTAACGAGTTCGGAATACAGTCTTCTACTAGTCGCTCTTCTTAATAGCGATTCTATAGTATGCCTCTCTAAGGTCGATCTTTGAAATCCACTTAGCGCCTACTAGGCGATCGAGTAGCTCCCTAATTAGTAGGAGTAGGTAGCGGTTTTTAATCGTTACCTCGTTTAGCCCGCGGTAGTCCACGTAGAGGCGAATAGTGCCGTCTTTCTTAGGTACAAACAGGATAGGTGCCCCTACTAGGCTAGTAGAGTATTTAATTCTTCCGTTTACGAGGTTCTCCTCGATATATTCGGCGAGCGTTTGCAGCTAGTTAGCCGATAATAGGTACATGCCCTTATAAGGTACTATAGCGCCCTCCTAGAGTACGATTTCGTGTACGGCATTACTTAAAAGTAGGAGCTTCTTCGCTAACTGCTCGTCGAAGACGGCTTCGTACTCTTAGAGCTCTTCTAGGACTAATTGTCCTAGCTCTTCGTCTTCGTCGTCCAATATTAGGATTGGCTTCTCTACCGAAAGGATGCCTGTAATATAGCGAACGTATGCCTTTCCGTCTCCTAATATAACCTTATCGATAAAGGATTCCGGGGTTATAATTGAGATTTTATCGTAATACTAGCTATTCGTTACTATCTTAATGATAATGCCTTCTAGGCCCATAGACTTCTATCCTAGTAGTAGTAGGGGTTCGCTATCTAGTCGGACAATAGCGACGAATGCTCGGCGTACCCTACGCGGGTAGCCGTATCGGTCCAGGAGAAAGAATATCAGCTAATAGGCCTTCCTATCTTTAATAGGTAACCCAGTAATGCCGATAATATCTAGTATTTCAAGCTCCGAGGCGGGCTTTAACGCTAGCCGCTCTGCGAAAGCTTCGCTAATAAGGTCTGTCTATAAGCAGGTATCTATATCTACTGCTACTTCGACTTCTATGCCCGAATAGATAACGATAGCTCGCCCTTAGGCTATCGGCCTAATGACTACCGATGTGAGTTCTAGCGTTACGTGTGTCGGGGTCTCTATAACGCCTACTCGTTTTCCGGAACTTCTCCGATAACTTTACTAGGGACGCGTACTACGCGAACTATCGCCGAATTGCCTCGGCCTCCTCGGTAGGAGTTCCCCTTATAGCCATTTCCTCGGTATAATCCCCCTTAATAGGCGCCTCCCTCGTCCTTCTACGGACAATCTAGGGAGTAGTATAGTCCTCTATACTTATAATATTTAATATAAGGGGGGACTGCCTTACCTTCGCCGTAAGGGCTCTCCGATAACTTTACTAGGGACGCGTACTACGCGAACTATCGCCGAATTGCCTCGGCCTCCTCGGTAGGAGTTCCCCTTATAGCCATTTCCTCGGTATAATCCCCCTTAATAGGCGCCTCCCTCGTCCTTCTACGGACAATCTAGGGAGTAGTATAGTCCTCTATACTTATAATATTTAATATAAGGGGGGACTGCCTTACCTTCGCCGTAAGGGCGGCGGCTTTCTAGCTTCCTGTCTAACCCCCGCTCTCGCTAGCGATAATCGCCCCGGGTGTACGGCTTATCGCCGTCCCGTCTACGCCTGTCTAGCACGCGTCTGCTATTATAGTCTCTCTTCTAGTAGCCTCTTCGGGTTACCTCCTAGAGTCTTTCCGCGTACTCTGTAATCTCCCGAGCCTCGACTCGTAGGATATCTTACTTCTACGCCTCGTCTTTCAGTTCCTTAGTAAGGCCCCTAAAGAATGCGAATGCTTAGGCTTCCCCTATCGAGGGTTCGCCGATAGTACGGTAGAGCCCCTCCTATTCCTGATAATACTTTATTAGCCCTTAGTCGTCTTTCTAACGATACCTAGCGATAGCTTCCCGAAGGTTCTACTTCTAGAGGGCTAGTACTAGATATTATTATCGTATAAATATAATAAAGTCTTCCTAGGTAACCTCGGTAGTCTGTCCTAACTCTGGAGTTCTTTCGGCGAGGCCTTTGCGATAGGAGCGCTAGGATTCCTATAGCGTCCTTCCGAGCTATCCTCTAGCCTACTGGATTCGCTATGCGGTACTCGCTTCTGGTCGTTGTACCTCGTAGACCTCTTAGATCTCGTCTAGCTAGTCTTCTCGTTCTCGCGTAGTCGCATTCTCGTCGAGTCTGCCGACGTTATACGCTAGTGCTTTCTCGTCGCGTCGCCGAATATATAGCCTTTCTTCGACGACTATTCTAGCTAATCTCTGGGTCTACTCCTGGAACTGCTTTAGGATATTAAGTATAAGGGTATTATTAACCTCGTCGGCTCGGGCTCTCCGGGGAGAGTTATCCCCCTAACTGCTTCTGCGACTTATCGTCGAGCGGTCGCGGCTATCGTATCTGTCTCGGTACGTCGATTATGTTTCGCTCGTAGTATCGGCAGGTAACCTGGATCGGCCCCTGGATCCTCGCCGAGCGGTCGGCCGGCTGCTACTTCGTGACCGATGACGCGTCGTGCGTCGTAACTCTTGTTGAACGAGTTGTTCGATGTCCGCCTGGACGCCGAGGGGAGAGCGAGCGGAGTGCGCGTCTGCTCTGTCCTCCTGGTCTGGCATCTCTGTGTCTTGTTCTCGGAGTTCCGCGTCCTCTTACTGGAGGTCGACGGTCTCTTAGCGGGTGCTACGCGTAACTCGGTTCGATATCTCGTGTTGCTAATTCTCCTGGAGCAGGGTAGAAGTTTAAGAATTATAAGGATATGACTAAGGGTCTGAATCGGGTTTACGGAGAGTCGGTCCGCCGAGCGTACGCAGGTAGGTTGGATATTATTCGTAGACTTAAACTTGCTAAGTTCACTCTTATGATCTTTGCCTTCTGGATTCGAGAGTACTTGAATCTTGGCTTAGTCAGCGCCTAGCTCTCGCCGACTGCTCGCCGAGGTGTAGCCGGGGATCTTCCGGCTTCCAGATGCTCCTTCTTACATATACGCCGCGTCCTACTAACTAACCGTCGCAGTCTAGCTCGGGTAGGTAGCTAATAGGATATAGTAGCTGCTTAAGCTCGACGAAAAAAGCTAAGTAGGTTAGGGGTCTATAGTTCTCGTAACGACTAGACTAATATCCCTATAGGTACTCTATATTTACTTATTTATAGTTCGCGGCTTTTTATCGCGAGAGGCCGGAATAGCGGACTTTATTAATCGGGGGAAGCGGATCGTCGTAACGTATAGGGGTATAGATACAGGGCACTTAACCGATATAGAGCTTAGCTAATATAGGGGTCATATAGTTATATCTCGTAGGTAAATATCGTTATCTAATCGTATTATATCGTCTAATAGCTAACGCTAGCCAGTAGTATGCGCAGACCCCTAAATCGTCGATCGAGTTCGCGGCATCGTATAACGCAGGGCAGACGGAAAGGTCTACGTAACGTATTTAGACTTTTATCTAAATGCCGCGCGTCGTACTAGATCGCTCCCGGCTTAGGGTACGGACGGGGATTCAGGCTAATAATAGATAAATCCCTAGTATACGCCCTACTAGTTTATAATACGATTATCTTACTATAAGTCGTAAAGTTTATAACGTCTAGTAGGGCTTAGTAGGGGTTAGAGTAGTATAGGCGCTTCGTAAGCTCCCGCGATTAGGTTCCATACCCTCGGGACGGCCTAGAGGTAGTTAGCGAGGTAGGGAGTTCCGTCGAAGCCGGATATCTACTAGAAATAATATAATAATAGGTAGGGGGCCCGCCGTAAAACTAATAGAGCGAGGCAGTTACGGGATACTTCTTAACTACTTTAGGCCTATACTTCTATAGAAATGCCTAAAAGGGTTAGTACGATAATATAGTTTAGAGCCCTATCCTCGATAGTTCTATTCCTCCGAGAACGCACCTATTTTAACTTCGTTTTATTAACCTTAGCGAACGAAATAGGAAGTAATCTAACTAAGAATAATTTTAGAGTACTTTTAGCTACCTATCTAATACGAGTAGCATTTAGCTATTAATATATCCTTAGCTAGGGCATCTACTCGCTCCCTAGGCTATAAGCTTATAATCCTTAGATCTAGTAAGGCCGGAAATATACGGGGAGTAGGACGGCCTATTTGCCCCCTAGCTATTAGATAAGTACGGGCTAGAGACCTTATTAACCTCTTCCTAACCCCGGCTTTAGACCCTATTAACGACTTTCCGGCTTTACTGTCTTTTTTTATCCTAGTAGGACGTCCTCTCTTCTACTTAAAATAGAATCCCGTAACCTTATAGCTAATAGCTCTCTTAAGTTTTCTAGGTAGATAAAGTATTAGTAGCCTACGAGTTTTCTATTATTATTAGAGGTTAATAGAGGAAGTAGAGAGACGGGGCAGGAGCGAGTATACTATAGCTTCGATACCTTAACCCTAGCTTAAGTTATTCGACTCGTATAAAACAAAGCCTCTATTATTAGCGAAAAAGACGTAAAGGGCGACCTCGATATTCCCTAAATTACTATAATCTTTATATTTCGTTAGTAAAGAGCCGATATTCCTTCTAACTACCTTCTTATTTTACGTAACTTCTTTTAGGCCTATTTTATATCTTACCGGTTAGAGCTTATACGGGCTATTTTATAGCACCTACGGTCGTACTTAAGTATACCCCTTAAATATAGCTTCGACTCTTTAGGCCCGCCTTATAGCCCTAAATAAGGGTAGAATAACGTTAACGGCGATCGAGGTCCTTATTTTAGACCGAAAATATAGGGGCGGCTGCAGCCGCAGGATACGGCCGAGCTATTAGGGTAGGTTACTTACTAATCGAAATACTAGCTTACTATAGGTATATACGGTATATACGACTATTATTCTAGCCCTATGTTTCAGCTAATCTCGTACTTAAACCTCTTATATAATATTCTATACTTCGGTTACCTATATCTTTAGTTTCTCGATACTTATATCGATCTCCTAATATATCCTCGTCTTATCGTCCTCTATTCTAATAGTCGTTAGCTAGGATACTTACGTATCGGGGTAGCTCGGTATACCTATCCTTCTAATAACTGAGAGCCTCTTCGATCTTAGCTAATCTATACTTAACGAGCTCCTCGAACTAAGCAGCCTTGCGTATAAAGTCTAGTACCTCCCGGCCAACGTTAATAGTCTCGCTACTAGCCCTAGCCTCGAGGGCTTCATTTAACCCTTAGGGTAATAGATAATCGAGATTATTGCCCTCTTAGGAGTAGTTTAGGTTCTCCTCCGAGAGGCAGTAATAGGCGTAACTATTCCAGTCCTATATATTGGATTATACGGCAGTTCCGCTTAGCGATAGCGAACTAGGCGGCAGGTCGAGGAGTAGCTCTAATAGTAGGTCGTCGGACATTTATTATATAATAGTATCCGATGCGTCGGGGATAGGAAAATCGGAAAAGTCGGAGAAATTAAAATAGCTCTAGGCTAGTTCCGATTATTCTATACTAAGCACTAGTAACTTAGTAAGCTAGGGATATTTATACGATATAGCGAACTACTACGTAAGAGTCGATCGTACTAATACTAAATCGGCTATAAAACCCTCTAGAGTTTTATATATAGCCTCGTCTAACTCGAACGTGCCTAGTAGATATTACTAGTCGGTGTCCGTTAGGGGCTAGGGGTAGCTTATCTAGGGTAGATACGTAGATACTAGTCTAATCGCGGCGAAAGAGTTAGCGTATTTAGGAGTAAATTACAGCTTCTAGCTCCGTAGCTATAGCTATTATAGGGTAGGCAGAATAGAGGTCTATAATTTAGGAATAATATCCTCGACGATTTAGCGATAAAAGTAAGGCCCTAAGCGGCGGTTAAGTCTACGAATCTAGTTACGGCCAGCCCTGCCTATATAGATCTAACTAGCGTTAATATAGCCCCTTATAAGTTATTAGATAAGGTAAGTAATATCTATCGAGGGACTCTATAGTCCTAACCGCGATTAAACCTATTAAATATAAGACTATACTTAGCGCCTTTCGATTAGGTACTCTTAGTAGTAATATTTACCTTCTTAAAGCTTCGCAGAGATTATTCAGACTCTACTACGTAGCCGAGGTTAGTACGGAGAAAGTCAAGCATAGTTACTAGGAGAGCACGTACAGGACTATATATAGGCTAGAGCATCGATAGCTGCAGGAAGCCCTCAGGGCCAACTATATCCTCATCTATTAGCTTTCTTAGGCCCAGGCAAAGGCAGCCTACTACGAGGAATTATAGACAGCGACGGAAAACGCCCGTTAGAGGCACGGATTCCTAGAGAGATATGCCTCTAAAGGCTAGAACCGCGGGATATTAGCTAGTTCGGCTAAACCTTTCCGACAGGGCACGAGATTAGACTAGTATAATACGGCTAAATTAATAGTTCTTATAGAAGTATTACTATCTAAGGGAAAGTAATAATAATCCGCTCTACCTTATATAATAGTTATAGTCGTTCGACGGAGAGCTCTAGTATTCGGGCCTATTTAATTTACGCTAAATTCCCTTTACTAGACTATAAATACGCTTTAGGATAACTACTACTATTAATATAAACTACTATCTTATTTACTATAATATTCCTCGCTAATTAAGACGTTTTTACTGCCCGCTTACGAGCCTAGTCGGACTTACTTATTATTCTATAGGTAAGGGGCTTCTATATCTACTAGCCGTTACTAAACCTAAATCTCGGCTATTAGCATAAATACATATAAGAGATATCCCGCTCTATGAGCAGCCCTTATCTTTTAGTATCATACCTAAGATAGCTTACCCCTAAGCGAGCAAGAGCAGGAAGACATCCATTCAGGAAGTAAACTATGCGTCGGTCTGTCTTCGCAGAAGCATTGCCCGTCGAATCATTACAATAAAGCTTAGTACTGAAATAGTAGAACTGAGTACTAGTAGCGGGACGAGTAGCAGAGTTTCACCCGTCGACTTACGGTCTTTACTTCAATATAGCCAAGCACAATATAAAACGGGAATCGATTCTCTGGCTACTATGTTGGCTGCTGTATCTATAGACGAGAAAGGAGGCACACATGACGGGCGGTCACGTGTGTAGACGACGACGACATCCGACACTCTTGAAACGCAAGGAGACCTGATTCCTGTCCTTTTCCTCTCCTCGTACTACGTCTTGTATCTAGAAGCGACTCTAGCCGTGCTAGCAATAGATCCTCTAGTTGAGCGTATTTACTAGCCTAATTGAGATGTGAGACTCACACAGGGAGGCCTGCCGTGGCATCGCCCCCTCCGTGTCACCCTTTCGACCCCGTCGCCATCGGCCCCGTTGACGAGCAAAAGACGCCAGAGCAGTTCCGCCACGACAAGGCCTGCCTTGACGGCAACGGCCGCTACTTCCGCTTTAATTGCGCGACTCGGACGACCAGTCAACCGCGATTGGCTCCTCATGTTTGACAACGCTGACCTGTATCACGAACAAGACGGGGTGACCGGTGCCTACTATGTGAGGCTGTACGTGTTGTGGGATCACGAGTCGATACTGGTCACGACGCGGGTGTCGTGGTTGGCGCAGCCTGCGCTGCCAGGCAACTAGCGTAGGCCTTGTCGCTAAGTGTCTGATTTTTGGTGACGGCGGGCATGGCGGAGGTCACTTGCAGCGCCGATAATTGGACTAGGTTACTACTTACGTTTACGCTATCAACAATCGGTTACACTTCGTGGAAGGCCTGTAAAGACGAGGACCCGGGTGTGGTGCCGCGGTGACCAGGTGGTGGCGGTCTCTCGCAAGCCGGTGATTCCTGGCCAAATGTGCACCCATGAAGGCATATATAGCTACCCATCGATATCTTCAATATCTGCGCATTTTAACTCTCTACCGCAAATTGAGCGTCCCTCTGAAGCCCAGTTAAACCAGCCACATGAGGCGTCTCTTGCAGGTTGGAGCAGGTTCAAGGCAGATGTGCTTCATCATTGAGTGGCATGAACGTCTTCCAAAATGCTCATACATAGCAGCTTTCCTAAAATTTTCCTCCTCGATGACATAATACAATACGGCTTCATAGCATCTATTTCCATTAATGACACGCGGCACGACGAAATACAGGGATTTTCTTCATTGTAATCGAAGTCATCGAGAACTGAAAATACAATACATCTACCACATCCAGGTGGCTTCCGTGTCAGGCTTGGTTCCTCTCCCTCGTCTCCGGGACAAGGTTAGAATCAAACGCATGTAATCAACCCACAGACTTTATCGAAGGGAATAGTCTGACTGAAGAAGGGCTAGAGAAACTGCACCTTTCACCAGACTCGGATTCCAGGGAAGGTTGAAGATCTTATGCTGCTACGAGACAGAACACTTGTCAAGAAGGCAGGGTCGCGTTTCCAACATTCAAAAGTTGACTTATCTCGGTCGCCCTTGTCGTCAGATGGACAAGGTCGATGGCATCGGAGTCTAACGGCCAGCGACTTGGGTCACCCAGGCCTATTTCGTGACCCTCATTGTTAAATCCTTGCATAAGCTCCATCACAATATGACACAGAGCACTAATATCCCGGCAGGACTTCGAGCGTGGCCGACAATATTTATATTCCGCTGACGTCCTAGGTTAGATATAGAACCGATAAGGCGCACTGCACAACGGCTTACAGAGCTTGATGTTTCCAGAAGCGTCGACGAGGATGTTAGAACATGAAAGTCGACCATGTTCAAGACCTTTCCCCTCCAAGTAAGAGAGACCTTCTAGCACCTACGGCAAAGTTAGCTAAGATTCGTGCGTAGGAGTCGGTGGCTGACCTGTCCGATTATTGATGCCAGCACTAGCTCGTTTATTAGGGGGCTCCCTGCAAGCTCCGCCAGAGACACTGGCATAAACTCAGCCAAAGCAAGTAGATCTCCATTGAATAATATGTCTTCGTCATATGTGAGAAAGCGACGGTGCTGAATCTGCCTTCCGTGATTCCATAGACCAGGTTGACGAAGAGTTCGGATCAAGACAACACATGACTCATCCGATGAGGATGAGGGAACAGTGTGAGCCACAGGGATGTAGTCACTGTCACCGAATTTGACCGCATAAAGTATCTGGTAGTTGCCACGTGGCAACACTAGAAATTGCGGATCTATTTGAAAAAACCGATCCTCAACGCGTGGTCTGCGTCTCTGTACGTCGATGGCTAATGTAGGCGACTCGGTTGCAACATCTATCTCGGTTTTCCGTACTCATCGTGCTGGAAACGTCAAGCTGGCGATTCTTGAACTGACCAAGATCTCGGCACTCATTGTGCATTTCTGGGCCATCGCAGCGTTGCATAGTGGTTTTATCACCCGCTTTGGTAGAGATACAATTCCTCGGGTGGCGTGAGAAATCTAGAAGTCGTTCTTTCACGCCGTCGAGTGATCCGTTAACCTGCTTTGAACGTTGCGGAACGTGTTGAACGTCTATCTTGGGGCTCGCCATTGGTACTGATTCTGGCATAACTGGAGATAATCAACATCTAACTCTTTTACTCTATATATTAAACAGATCAAATTTAAAGGCTTGGTTTATATATGTTTGAGATGCGAGCAGGACTTGCTTCAATGCTGCATTATTGTGCCTGTCAGGTCCTAAATATGGAGGCCTAATTCAGGATCCTATTTCTGGCCCTATATCGTAGCCGGTCAGAATTGTGAAATTCTCGTATCCAAATCCATTAATAACACTTCTGGGATCAACTCTAGATACAGGACGCAGCGCGGGGAAGAAATAGGACAGGATCAAGGCCTTCTTTGTCATAAGCACGGGCGACCACGGGCCAGGGGGGGCCGGGACCCTAGGGGTCACCGGCAGACTAAGGGGCCGAGCGTTAGCAGAATCATATATATATAGATGCGGCCGGAGGCCTAGATAAGGAGAAGGAGGCCATCGATTATTCTACGTCTCTATAGCTACCTACTAATAGACTTATTACTCGTCCTTTACTTATTACTAAACTACTCCCCTAATATAATAATCGATCTATCCTTTAAGAGGTAACGACCGTTAGATATAATAGTAACTAGAGAGACGCGAAATACTAGAAGCCAGACTATAGCAGGGTACTAAGAGGACGTCGATACTAGGGGTAATACGCTACTAACGGAGCATAGCTAAGTAACCGACTAGGAGGCTACGGCAGATACCCTAATAATAACCGACGAGGAACTAGATAGGTAACTAGAAGAGGAAAGACGGAAATTCATACGTAAGAGGAAGATCGAGGAACTAACTTTACTGAGAAGGGGGGAGGACCCCTCGGCCTAACGGCCGACTAGTAGTAGAAGAACGGCCCCTGCCCTAAGGATAGCCTACGACGAAGAAAACTATAAGGGTATATCCTTTACTAAAATCTAGCTACTACTTATCCGTTATAAGGGAGCTAGCTAGGTAGAGCTTAACTCGTTCTTATTTAGTCTAGATATAAGGTTCTAAATTAATAATAAGAGCTTTCGGAGAGATATTAATAAAGTAGTATATATAAGTAGCTACCTTATAAATAACCTATAGCGGAGATAGACGGTAAACGTATAGATAAGCTACGACTTAATTTACGATATTACCTAGAAGGTAATAGAGACCTAGCTACGGGAAGACGCGGACGATAATAATACCCGAGTACTCTAAACTATTATTAAACTATTGCTTAACTCGTTCTTATTTAGTCTAGATATAAGGTTCTAAATTAATAATAAGAGCTTTCGGAGAGATATTAATAAAGTAGTATATATAAGTAGCTACCTTATAAATAACCTATAGCGGAGATAGACGGTAAACGTATAGATAAGCTACGACTTAATTTACGATATTACCTAGAAGGTAATAGAGACCTAGCTACGGGAAGACGCGGACGATAATAATACCCGAGTACTCTAAACTATTATTAAACTATACGGCCGTAACTAACGTTTCTAAAACCCTAGGTAGAAGTATTAGGACTTCGCGGACGTATATAATAGTCTAGAGGCAGAGCTACTAGAGCCCTTACTATAGATCTATAGGGTTACCCTACTCCTCGCTAAGTTAGACCTAGACCTCGTTTAGTAGATTATAGCTTAAAGTATTCCCTATATAAGAACGGAACTAAATAGCGCTGCGAAACGAGCTAAGACCCTATTACGGACGAAACGGACCCTAAAATAACCCTAGTACGCGAATAATTAGGAATAGATAAGGAGATAGTCCGAGTACCTAGTAACGCGCTAGGAACGTACCCCCGACGCGTATATAGATACCTACTAGTAAGGAAGTAAGGGATAAAGCGCGGAATAGAAAGTACCTAAGATACGGCTATAGTCCCTAAAGATATAGCTAAGGTCCCTAATAGCGGATTAATAGTAAACTACTAGGAGGTTAGAAAGCTTAGAAAACGTCCGATACTATGCCTATAATAGGTTTAGCTACTATATAAGTAACTACCCGGAAGCGGCCTATACTTTATATAGCGAATAGGGATATACGTTTAAGGGCTACTAAAAAAACTCGAGGACGAACTAGGAGCTAATCGGTAATAGGCTACTAGTAGATAATAACTAGGAATAGGATAAGTAGTCGCGACTATTACGAAAAAGATTCGAAGTAAAGATTAAGATACGGCTAAATAACTAATAGGTCGTAGTAGAAGTAATACTAGATAATAGAGTAGACGTAAACGTTATAAGCGGCGACCTATTAAGGAGGTTAGGAATATAGCTCGTACTAGATAAGGAATCTTTAGCTACCCCCCTAAGTAACGAGCGGATCCTAACCTTTAGCGTAAGGAAGCTTATCTATAGGGTTACTAATAACTCTAGGATTACGAGGATCTAGTCCTCCGAGTATAAAGTAGTAGACGAGATCCGGAACGGCTATAATATTATACTAGGTAATCCTTAGCTAACCTAGACGAACCCTATAAAAGACTAGTAGTCGAGGTACTAGAGGTACTTACTATAGAGAGAAGATATTAAGATCGTAGTATTAAGGAAGGAAATTAGGAAAGTAGTAGAGGAGACGGATATAATCGCGATAATTATCCCGGGAAACGTCTAGATACTACTACGGGGGGTATAGTAGGATAATTACTATAGAGATAAAGCTATAACCTTATAAATCCTATAATAGTTCTAAGAATTCGGAGACGTATTCGACGTAGAGAGAGCCGCTACCCTACCGTAGGACTACGCTATCGACGTAGAAGGAGGGAAGAGAGTTCTATTCGGGCCTATCTACGTACTCGTAGAAGAGGAACTTAAGGTGCTCCGGGAATATATCGACGACTTACTAAAGAAAGGATAGATTAGGCCCTCTACTAGCCTAGCTAGAGCCCTAGTACTATTCGTCCTAAAGAAAGGCGGTAAACTTAGGATATATATAGACTATAGAGTATTAAATAAAGTTATAAAAAAGGATCGCACGGTACTCCTATTTATCTACGAGATACTCGATAGGCTATCTATAGCTAAGCTCTTTACGAAGCTCGACCTTAAAGACGTATACTACTACCTTAGGATTAGGGTTAGAGACGAATAGAAGACTACCTTTAGGATAAAGTACGGATACTTCGAGTACCTAGTTATACTATTTAGACTCGTAAATATACTAGCTACCTTCTAGGCGTATATTAATAAAGTACTAGCGGGCCTTATAGATATAATTTATATAATCTATATAGACGATATCCTAATATACTCGAAAATAATAATAGAATACTAGAAGAGTACTAGAGCCGTACTATAGAAACTCAGAGAATAGGGGTTATACGTAAACCTAGATAAGTACGTCTTTAATATAACTATAGTAGAGTTCCTAGGGTTTATAATATCCCTAGTAGGACTCTCGATCGCGGATAAAAGAATTACTATAGTACGAGACTAGCCGATGCCTAAGATACTTAAGGAACTATAGGGTTTCCTTAGATTTACGGGGTTCTATAGGCGCTTCGTAAAGAACTACTTAAAGATCGTAGTACCCCTTACTAGTAGAGGTAACTATAACCCTATAGTACCCCTACTACTAACGACGAAGGAGATTATAGTATTTAAGAAACTAAAAATTATTTTTATAAGAGTACTAGTATTACGCTACTTCGATCTATTACTTAGAACCCGAGTCGAGCTAAATACTTCGAGCTTTGCGATCGGATCTATTATCTCCTAGCTAGAAGGGGATAGCTAGAGACTAGTCGCCTTCTTCTCGAGGAAGCTCTAGGGGGCAGAACTAAGATATAATACCCTAGAAATAGAAATAATAGCGATTATAGAATTATTTAGAACGTAGAGGCAGTACCTAGTATATAATAGAGATACTATAGAAGTACTAACTAATTACCTAAACTATAAGTACCTCCTAGATAAACCGAAGATATTAGGAAGATAAGCTAGATAGCTATAAGCCCTAGTAGAGTTTAACTTTAGAATCGACTTTAGAGCTAGTAGTAGGAACCTAGTAGACGGCCTATTATAGCGACCTAACTATAAGCCGTAAAAAGGAGAGTAAGACGAGGCTCGAGCTAGATATCTACTATCGTAGTTACGACGGTTTAGTAACCTTATTAGCGTAGTTACGGAGTACTACTAGTAGGGAGATAACCGGCTACTATAAAAGGTTATCTAGGACGAATAATAAAGAGATAAATTCTATTTATTAGGGAAATAGAGGGGGAAGAAGGACTAGGAGGATACGGATAGGCTACTATAGTACTAAGGGAAGGTATTTATACTATAGAATAATAACCTAAGGAAGGAAATCTTATAACGAGTATACGATAGCCTAATAGTAGGGTATTAGGGATATAGAAAGACGATTATATAACTACGAAATACTTACTTCTAGAATAACTTATTAAAAGACGTTAGGACTTATATCCCGACCTACCTAATCTACTAAATTACGAAACTACGATAATATAAGCCCTATAGTACCCTCGCTAGTCTACTACTACTAGGCGGGCCGTTCTAAGAACTCTCTATAGACTTTATAACGGGCCTCCTACTAATAGTAAAGTAAGACTCTATACTTATTGTAGTAGACCGATTTATAAAGTATATACGGTACTTCCCTATAAGTAGCAGACTTATAGTAGAGGGTCTCGCGATAACCTTATAGGATAACGTCTTTAAAATATACGGGCTCCCTAGAGGAATAGTATCGGATAGAGGATCCCTCTTTATAAGTAAGTTCTAGATAATACTTTATAGACGGATAGGGATAGAGAGACGCCTATCTATAGCGTTTTACCCGTAGATAGACGGTTAGACGGAACGATAGAACTAGAACCTCGAATACTACCTTAGAACGTTCTATAATACGGAATAGTCGAACTAGGCCTAGCTACTCCTATTAGTAGAGTTCGTATATAATATATCGTTCTATTCGACTATCTAATAGCCCCTAGCGGAAGCCCTAATAGGGTATACCCTAGCTAGTCCCGGTAACTTATTACGATATTAGTAATACTAGGGAAATATAGTTATAGTAGAAGAACGTAGTATAGAATAGGAGGGGAATAGGAGAAGGATACGAAATCTACTATAGGAATACGGTAGATAATAAGCTAGATACTATAATAAGAACCGTAAACTAAAGTAGTACGAAAAAGGCGATATAGTCTTACTATTAGTAAAAACGGTTAAATAGTAGCGACTAAGTAGGAAGCTATCGGATAAGTACCTAGGACTATTTAAGATCGTTAGGAAAGTTAGGGACTATAGCCTCGCATATAGGCTATAGCTACCTACTAGCTATAGAATCTACGACGTCTTCTACGTATCCTACTTAGAAGACTAGAAGCCGCGGCTATAAGAGCCGATACTAAACCTATAGACGATAGAAGTTAACTTAATTACGGGGATAGAAGATATATACTTAGTATAGGAGATCGTAGCTTATAAGGGGCCGCTATATAATAGATAGTACCTTATTAGGTAGGCTAGTTACCCCGAGAGCGAAAATTCGTAGGAGCTAGCTAGAAATATCGCGGACGATATAATTAATAGCTACTACGAGGAGTAGAATAGATAGAAGGATTATAATAGCGGGTTACTAGGAGAGTAGTAGCGGATAGTTATAGGGCATTAACGGGGGACTAGCCCCCGCCCTACTAGAAGCTAAGTAAAAGTAAAGTAATAAGAAAAAAGAAAATAGATAGTAGACTACTAGTAGGCTAGTAGCGGTAGTAGCGGGAGTATATAGTATAATTTACTTATCCTAGCTATCCTAGCTATCTAGGCTATCCTTACCCCTAAGGCTATTACTACTAATAGTATTATCCTCTACCTCCTCCTCGTTAGTAAGGGTATTACGGTTCTATAGCGGGTTAGTAGCTAATTACTAGTAGACTACTAAGAAAAGACTTATAATAAGGTTATAGCTCTTATAGACTTCGGAGAGTATAGTAAAAATATTACTAACCCTACTAGTAATCTACTATAGGGCAGCGGCGGAGGCCTTAGCGGCCTAGGCGGAGCGCTCGGCGGCCTAGGCGAGGCGCTCTATAGTAGCTAGGCGGCGAGCCTAGTACTGCTCGGCGTCCTCCTTCTCCGAGGCGGCCCGTTTCTCGGTACTAGCGGCCTTATCGTTCTTACCCCGCTAGAGGGCCTTAGTAGCGTCGGCCCTAGCCTTATTAAGGTTAGCCTATAGGGGATTAGTAGTAGACTACTAGGAGATAACGAAGGAAGATATACCTTAAAGTTACTAGTATAGCCGTTAGCGGCTACGGCCTCTACGGCTAGTTAAAGAGCCCGAAAGACGGGCTAGTCCTTAATAGGGGGCTATAGCGGGTTAGCTATAGACTACTAAGGGGGTACTAGAGGTACTTACGGGGATATACGCTTTCCCTTTCTAGGAAATATTATAGTACGAGTATTTAGCGGAGGCGGCTACTTATAATTAGTAGAGTACGGGGGGGGGGGTACTAGTAGACCGCCTAGAGACTTATATCCGTCGTTCTCGTAGTAGGGGTAGTCTAGGGCGCTAGCCGGGACCTACTACTTAGCTATATAGTCTATATAGCGGAGGTACGGTATACCTCTAGTAGTATAGGGCGTATTAGCGGCGTTACGGGTAGGGTTCCGGATAAGGGGAGCTATAATTCTATAGCGGATTAGTAGCGAGCTACTAAGGGATTACTAGTAGACTACTTACGAGAGAGAGGGTATATAATTAAGTTTAACGAACTATAGTAATATTAGTAATATTAGTACCTAGACTACTACTAGACTATAGTAGACTTATAGGACTCCTAGACTAAGGCCGAGATAAGCCTAGGGAAGAGCTACTTACTATCGTTATTGTTATTATTATTAAAGAAGAAGAGAATAGGAGACTCGGAGACTAGAAGAGGCCGTTAGATATACGGGAGGGCTATAATTATACGAAATAGAATAATATACTATTCCTTATTATAATTTTAAGATAAATAGGAGTAGCGACCTACGTAATAACTATAGAGAACCCTAATAGTAACTATAAGAACCCCCCTAGTAGACTACTAGAAGATATAATTACTAAATAACGACTTAGAATAAAGAAAGAACGTAGAATTAGAAATAGAAAGAGTAAAGATACCCGTAGCAGACTAATAGCAGAACCCCTAGGAGCAGCCGAGGACTAAGGCGCACCTAGTAGACTAATAAAGAAAACTAGAATAGATAATAAAGATAATAGATAATAAGACTAATAGAATAATAGAATAGTAGAATAATAGAATAATAGAATAATAGAATAGTAGTAGCTAGTCAGGGCTATAGGTACTACGTAGTAGGCTATAAGGAGAGGAAACTACTAAAGGCTATTACTTCGAGACGAAGTAATAAGAGAGGAGGGCCGTCATATTATAAGCACGGGCGACCACGGGCCAGGGGGGGCCGGGACCCTGGGGGTCACCGGCAGACTAAGGGGCCGAGCGTTAGCAGAATCATATATATATAGATGCGGCCGGAGGCCTAGATAAGGAGAAGGAGGCCATCGATTATTCTACGTCTCTACGGCTACCTACTAACAGACTCATTGCTCGTCCTTCACTCATTGCCAAACCACTCCCCTGACACCGAGCAACTCTGATGACGTTTGTTGCCCAGCAACTGAGGCGGCTCGCCACAAGCAGCAAGGGAGCGGTATGCAACATCCTGGGCAGGCGAAGGGGTGGAGCGGCGGCAAATAGGCAACTTATAAGAACCAGGACACTTCATCTTAGGTTCGTGTGCGGGAATGATGGATAGCTGTAAAAGAGATGAGTCGATGTATCAGGCCCCGGCAACTACAATACATATTTCTGGCTCATTTCTCATGAGATATATCTACTGCTGCTTGAGCTTCTCCAACGTATCCTTGAGCTCCTCGGCGCTATCCCTCGATGCCCGTTCAAAGGCCTCTGAAAAGAAGGTTAGATCTTCAGGGCAAAGCATCGAGATTTGGACACTTACCGTCAGGAGTTCCATCAAGTGTTAGAGCATGCTAATTACCCGAGAGCCAAAGCGTGGCCGGGCTGATATCGCTAGTTGTCTGGCTGGGAAGGTCCCGAGTGATTTCTGTTAGTGGTCCGTGCCCTACGCCCTGGGGTCCGTGCGCCCCGTCGCCTACTAAGTCCGTAGTTCCAGGCCTACCTGCCTGCTTCTAGGGGAATAGACACACACATTACTAGTTCTGTCCCTTTTTGCCTCTATAGGTTATGAGCCCCTAAAACGCTCCGCGTATTATCGTTACTACGACGATTTTTATACCTTTATTAAGAGCTTTATTAGCTCTATCGTTAGATATTATTTTCATCGATTTTAGTATAGTATTGCAGGAGGTATCGTATCTCTAATAACTACCTATAAATTTTCGGCTCCTAGTAGCTAATTTCCGGTTTTCTCGCTACCTACGCTCGGCTTCTAATAGCTACCTTAAGCTACCTTTAGCTACTACTCCTTAATAGGCTCTAATACCTGACCCTTTATTATTATAGCTTCTTTAAACGCTTATAACGTTCTAGTACTAGTCGGAGAATCGAATTTCCGGGCTTAGTAACTCAACGTTACTATTACCTGTGAATAGGAGGACGTCGAGGAGTTCCTCGCAAACCCTATTCCCGCACCTACTGCCGTAACTGCTGACGCAGCGCCGTAGAAGCTGTGGAAGGCGAGACGCGCTATTACTATGCGCCTCCTAGTTAACTCGATCGATCTAGTACTTCTCGACCGCCTTAAAGGCGCTAGTTGGGATATCGCTGACCGGGACCCCTATAGCCTCTAGAACGTAGTTATTTATATAATTCCGAAGGTCTTAGAAGATACCGTCTGCGACCTTATTCGAGAGATCGGTACCCTCGAAAGCGGTGACTTTCCGATACTTTACGCCTTCCTCGTATGCGCCTAGACGCTTAAGAGAAGGCTCTGCGAACTTACTAGAGGCGACTCTCGCCTATATACCTACTACCTTCTAAATAGTATTAGGAGGTAGTACCCTGCGTTATTCGAAAAGTACGCTACTATTACTAATATATAGTAGAATAATATAGTATATAATATTAGCTATAAGGCTAATATATAGGAATCTATATATACCTCCCTCGCCGTAGTATAGGGTTCTAGTAATCGTAGTAAGAAGAAGGGTAATTCTACGCCTAACGCCGCTCCTATAGCTAAGAGGAAGCACCCTGCGTGCCTATATTACCTTAAGGAAGGTAAGGAGCTCTTTAACTACCTGCCTATAGACTGCTTTCTTCTCGAGAAGAATATACCCTCGAAGTAGTCTGCGGATATCCGCGAGAAAGCTATAAAAGCCGTACGAGCTTACTATTATAATACTACGTACCGAGAGTCTGCCTCTATTCCTAATACCTCTAACGATAATAATAGGCAGGTTATAGTAGCCTCGTTAGATATTACTCGATAGAATACTATTACCTATTCGGTAATATCCGGTTAGGCCTACGCCGTAGCTAGAGCTTAGGGCCGAGATACTATTATCCTCGACTCTAGTAGTAACGTTAATATCTTTAATAACCTCTCGTAGTTCTCTGAATACGTCGAGAACGCCTACCTACCTCCTATTAATATAGCGAACGGTTAGGTTATAAAGCCTCTTAGTATCGGTAAGGTATTCTTCTAGGTCCGTAATCCTCTTAATCCTTCCGTAGTTATTAATTAGGTTATCTCGGATATCCGATATCTCCTAGAGAGCCCTAGTAACCTTCTATTACTAGGCCTCTTAAGCACTAACGGAATCGAATACGACTATTATACTAATTCGATAGTTTACGTCGGTAACGGCCTTCCTATTATAGTAGCTACTTAGATTTAAAGTATTATAGTTATACCTACGACCCCCTTAAAGTTACTGCCGCTAGAGACTACTTATAGTATAGCCTCCGTTACCTAGCTTACTGCGAAGACCTAGGTGCCTTTTCGCGTTATATACGAACGCCTCCTTTATACTAGAAAACGCCGCGTTATCGATGCTTATAAGAAGGTCAGTATCCTCTTTAATTAGTAGGAGGTTAGCGACTTCTACTATAAGGCTTATTACCTCGGAAAAAGTACTAAGATCGTAAGCCGTTCTATTCTTTATAAGGCTCTTACCCTAGGTTACGAAATCTTTATAGATCTTATTAAATTTAAGCCCTCGAGTCTTAAGGATAGCTTCTATTATGCCCTCTACCTAATCGATAGGTATAGTAGCTTTTACTAGATCCTATTTATAAAGACTAAGACTAAGTAGGAGTCCTACTTTACTATTAAGAAGTTTATTCGATACTTTAAGGCCTCTACTAGTCTACCTATCGTCTCTGTAACCTACGATAGAGGTAGTAAATTTAATAACCTCGAGGTTAAGCTAATACTAGCTAACGAAGGCGTCGCCTTCCGACCCTCGGTACCGAATACTCCGGCCTAGAACGGCGCGGCGGAACGCGCCGGCCGCACTATTTCGGAGGGCACGCGTACTATTATTATCGCCGTAGGTCTCCCGGAGACTCTATAGCTATACGCTATAAAGACCGTAGTAGAAGTTATTAACCTACTACCTACGGCCTCTAACCCCTATAGTAAAGCTCCTTAAGAGCGTCTTACTAAAGCTCTCGGCCTACTATAGTCCTATTAAACCCTCTTTATTTAATACCTCCGTACTTATAGCTGCGTTACCTATATTTATAAGAAGGGTATTCTCCGCCCCCCCCGCGTAAATAAGACTAAAGCATACGCCTAGAAGGGCTTCCTTATAGGCTTCGATAGCCCTTATAGCTATATCTTTAACGTATATATACTAGAACGCGAAGCTATTATTCGCTATAGGGATATACGCTTCTTCGAGGGCTAACTCCCTCCTATACGAGATCCTTTTATAGAAATCGTTAAGTACGATGCTATTTTCGCCGACTATAATATCTCTAAGTTTATTAAGATTCCCTTTAATAACCGTACCCCTAAGTAGCTTCTTAAAGAGCCTGCGGATAGGGTTATAGCTAAGGTTACTAATTCCGAGACTATCGGGATTAGCTAATAGGAAGTTATACCTCTACCTAATAAGTTAATTCCCTCGATAACTTCGATTCCTTACCCTCTCTAAGAGAATAGCCCGGTAGCTTCTACTACCTTAGATACCTCGTACTCTAATAACTTTAAGGATGCTATTATAGAACCGGACGAAGTCCTCCCCCTAAACGTAACCCGTTCGGAGTCCCTAGACCCTCTTACGGAGGCTTCTCCTCCGTCCCCGGAGCCTCGTACTACTATAGCGCCTCCGATCCGCAGATCTAGCCGCAACGCCCCGTACGTTAGAGGGTAGTATACTACTACCCGCATTAACGATAGCTTCTTAAATAGCCGGGCTCTCCTCTTAGTAGAGTAAGCTACCTATTGCGAAGAGGATCTCCTCGTACCTCTATTAGAATAGCCTATTACCTATTCCGTTCTCTAGGCTACGGCTATCTCGTCGGATGTTAACGCCCCGAAGACGATTAACGCTGCGAAGAATAGCCCTAACTAGTACCTCTAGAAGCCTGCCTTTAATAAGTAGATTTAGAACCTTCTCGACTATAAGACTTAGTCCCTAGTAAGTCCCCTAACCGGTATTAAGGTCCTTCCGGGTATATAGGTACTAGATATTAAGACCTCGCCTTAACGCCTGCGAGCTAGGTAGGTAGTATACGGAAACCGCTAATAGGGCGAATAGTCGGCTTAAGATCTCTACGCTATAGTAGCTTACTCTATATTAGTATGCCTGTTTTTTACCTTAGTAACGCACTTAGGCCTTTACCTTATAGTCGTCGACTTTAATAGCGCATTCCTCGTAGCCCCTACCCCTAAAGGTAGTCGTGTTTACGTTTAATAGCCCCGTAGATATAAAGATAGAACTAATAGGGTTTACTTTCTTAATAGTACCCTCTATAGCCTCCGCGAAGCCCCCTTATAGTAGTTCTAGTTCCTATTTAGTAAGTTAGAGAACCTTAGGTATACTAATATAGCTAGAAACCCGTGCCTTCTACGTAACGAGTCTACTAACGTTATTCTTCTTATATACGTTAACGACGTCGCTATTACTAGACCCTCTTCTATAGCTATTTATAGCGCTATAACGATACTAAAGACTATCTACGACCTTAAGGAAATACCCTCTATTAATAAGTTTATTAGTATATACGTTATTTACGACCGCGCGGGAGGCTTTACTCTACTATACTAATAAGACTATACTTATAAGATCCTATAGCATTTTAGCTTTAACTAGGCGAACGCTATTAAGACTCCTTAGGCTATAAGTACTATACTACCTCTTCCTAATCCTACCTATAATACTAATATTATAAAGAAGTATTAAGAGATAACCGGAGCCCTTAATTACCTTAGCTATAATAGCCGCCCTAATATTAGTTTTACGGTCTCGAAGCTCTACGAAGGTAATAGTAGACTAACTTACGAGTACCTTATAGCTATTAAGCGTATGTTTCGGTACCTTAAAGGCACTACCTCGATAGGTATTAAGTATTATAAGGCTCCTAATATCGAGCTCTTTACCGTAAGCGATGCCTTATACGGAGACTACGCTAGAAGGGTTTCTATAGGAGGATACGTTATCTTCTTAGCTAGTACCCTTATCGCCTAGAAGGCTCGTAAGTAGTAGTTCGTTACGCTTAGTACTTTAGAAGCTAAATTCATTAACCTTACTCCTATAAGTATTACCCTTAATTAGATTAGGGATACGATTTCGGCCTTTAAGGTAGTAATTCTAAAGCCTCTTATCCTCCTGACTAATAGCTAGAATGCCCTCGCAATTGCCCTTAATCTACTAAACGCGGCGCGTACTCGTTATATCGATATTCGGTATAAATAGGTATAGGAACGTATAGCAGTAGGCGATTTCGAGCTTCGCTACGTGCCCTCTGCGGAAATGCCTACCGACGGCCTTACTAAAGGCCTTAGAATTAATAAATACGTCGAATTCGTGCGATAGTTACGCCTCGTCGCCGCGACTAGATAAGTCTGCTAGGGTTCGATTCCTATTACTATTATTTGTTTTTAGGTTTCCTGTTTTTATAGAGGAATCCTACGTTCTGATTAGTCGGGAGATAGTGTTTTTAGAGTACTAGAATTAGGGAAGTGGCCTATTATAAGGTGCCTACGGGAAGCCCTTACGGCTATTGTTAGCTGGCAGTTTTGCCTGTGGGGGGGTGTTGGTGGTCCGTGCCCTACGCCCTGGGGTCCGTGCGCCCCGTCGCCCACTAAGTCCGTAGTTCCAGGCCCACCTGCCTGCCTCTAGGGGAATAGACAGACACATTACCAGTTCTGTCCCTTTTTGCCTCTATAATTTCAAGCCGGGGAAACGGTACAGCTTCTGGAATGCATTAACGGGCATGTCAGATAAGAATGTGGCGAGGGAACGAACTGTGAGCAAAGTAATGTGATCGGTGGTTAAAATCCAATGATAGTTTCTTCAAATCTTGTATTAGTCCCATTCCGGTCTGCCGCATGATTGAAGATTTAATTGCGTTTCCGATATCCGGTTCAACATAAATATATGCTTCGTGTGGCTCGCCGACCCGGATTTCAGTTTCGGATGAAACCGGGAGTCCATTGTGATTGATGGTTGTGAATTGCGCCTTTGCCCGATGGAAATAGCGATTGTGGGCAGCTTGGTCGCTCACACGCCTCTTGAGACCAGGTTTCGGTCGGGGGAAATAGCGGCACGGTCGCATTGTGTGTGGAGGCCTGATGATGTGACGACGGTGGAAACACCATGCAATCGAAAGGGGCCTGCGAGCAAGGCTTAAATATTCCAGCGACGATGATGATTTACCCGCCTGATTGGGTATAGGTAGTTTCCGGATAAATATATGACCCGTTCCATCCGGCGTTCAAGTCGTCCCATTGTCAACGTGAACATTTGGTCGAAAGGGGCACGGACTGCCCGCACATCCACACCGAGAGACGCCAGATTCTGCACACTCCAATTAACCCCCTCACAGTGACCTGCCCCCTTCTCAATCATTCCCTCCGGCCTTTGTGGCGACTTTATTTGAGCACCCAGGTGCCCATGTATTAGTCGTATGTTGGATATGCGATTGGCCCGGTTTGAACCGTCAAACAAAGGTTGAAATTCACGATAGGGTCAATGTGTTGATGATGTGTTGGATGCGCGAGTGGACCTAGTAGACAACTGTTGGATTCCTTGCCTTCGCCCTGGCACTTGCATTGACGATGGCTACTTCGGCAGGCTGAGGGCGAGCGAGCCCAACTTTACTCCAACTTTGTCTAAGTTATTTATGGCTAGGATGCTCTTCGTAACCACCTGTGTAGGTTCGTGATAGGCCGGTTCGTGCCATAGGGCTTCTGGACAGGCAGTTCCGTCCGGCGGGCAGCGGACACTTAGACTCTCGGCAAGCCATGGTCGGGCAGGTGGCTGCCTCGTCAGTCATCCCTCTACGCGACCCATCACTCCCCAACAGTCGATCTTGCAGCACTGAAAACAGTGTATTCTTCGCAATGCACTTCTGATTTGATGCAATATCATTTTTTTAGTACAGAAAGTCGCGCTGCAGGATATAAAAACGATGTGAAACATCCTGCCCCGTTGACACAGCATACCAACTCAGATGCATATCATTAGCATAGCTTTACGCGAGATCTGTGTTACCCCCAAGCCTATCCTGATTCAGAAACCCGTCTTCAAAAAGGTCCTCAGCTGTCGGGCGGTCTTCCGGAAGCCAGCGCAAGATCTTGCGAATGAAGGCAATAAGCAGCTCTTTTTCTTTGCCCTCTAAGCGCATTTCGCGACTCTCGATTGTCTGGTTGGGGATGGGCGTCGCGGCGATCTAATTGCCTGTAATGATTAGCAAAAGAAATCCGGCAATCCACCTTGTCCTCTAAACTGATACCTACCCTGTGAGTCCTAATACTGACGGTACTTGTTATTCAATTCCAGGAACCTCTTAGGCGGAGGACCTAGAAGGGAGATTATCTCAGTAAGATGCTGTTCATCATCAAGATAGCCGTCTTTCACAGCGCGAAAGAGGCGGCCGCCCTCGAACAAGTCCCAAACCTGGGCAGTCCAAGTCAGAGATATATACAATCAGGCTCAGGGGGCGACTTTACGTACCATGACTCCAACGGACCACAAGTCTATCTTAGAGTCCCATTTCGCGCCAATAATGATCTCGGGTGCCCTGTAAACGCCTGGCATAACGTCTCCAGCGTACTTTTGGCCCGGCTCTCCCAGGCGAGCAGCACCGAAGTCGGAAATGACTGGTGCACCAGAGGTGATCGGGATCGCGTAGGAAAGGTAGATCGTACGATCTGCCAGAACCTTACGAGGTGACGGGTTCTGTAGTTCCGCCTGCTCGACTTGAGCGAATACTGCCGAGTCTTCGGCTCCGAGGAGTATATTATTGGGGGAGATGTCTAAGGCGATTATTAGTTCCTATATCCCTAGAGATATTGGAGTAGACCATGCCTGTATGCACGACACCGGCCTGATGAAGAAAGTCCAGACCCAACAGAATCATGAGCAAGCTTTGCCGCAAGAGATCTGCATTAAGGCCATTGTCTGGAAAGAGGCTCCGGAAGTCGGTATAGGTCAGGCCTAACGGGGTGAATAAGAGGCATTGATGATGCCCGAAAGGTCCCTGAATATGGAAGTTATCCAGAACCACACGCAGCCTTCCCTTACCAGGATGCTCTGCGTCGATTGATTTGATGTGGCTAGATATGGCCAACTCGTTGCTAGCATCTTCCCCAGTAACGCAGACCTTGAGTGTCAGGAGAACATTATCCCTGGACGGCCAGAGACTTCAGGTTAGCGGTGACTTGTTACCAAACTATGTTGGTACGAATTGCTTGACTTTGGAAACGTACTTGAGATCCCGGCAGAGCCAGACCGTTGATCCCGTGCCATATCCGAGCTTCGCGACCGCCTGGTACCTAGACTCAAAGACCTCTCCGAGTCGTACAGGATAATACCTTTCGGCTTTATAATCAGG